>MU159290.1:0-20847 GCA_015888305.1 Antheraea pernyi | reverse complement strand
TCGAGTAACATTTATTAAAATCCGTTCACTCTATCAATAGTTATTGTAATTTTTATGACGACGCGATTTAAGTACGATTGAAAAGTAAATAAGTAAATAACTGTACTTAATAAGATGATTTTATTAGTCACCTTTTTTTTTACATTAGCTTCCATGCAGATGGAATCGCGGGCATAAATATCTAATATAAAAATAAAATAACTTTACTTTGCTTAATTCAGTTTACTACAAACTTTCGACAAAACATGTATGGCTTTTTATCCATAAAAATAAAATTCTTAACTAAAACATCACCGGAAAACAATCGTTTACGATGCAAATACAATAGTCCCCCGCCTCGGCCCTCCCCCGTGTTAATATACTGCTAATGCGCTGCATACATATTACCGTTAACGACAGCGATAACTTGCTGTAGCCGCTTAATTGCACACCGATATTGTCGCATCCTTATTAATGGTATTTAGTTGGAAACACCCGGTGCACGGGTCAGCGCTCGTTCGACTTTAATGAGGATGTCGAATGTGCTCAGAATAATTATCGTGAGGTCACTGTATGAAACGAATTTGTACTTTTTTATTATTTATTCTCAGTTCGAACAATTCACTATTGTGTTTGTATTGTTACGTATTCAGGATTCGTAAAAATCCGTGTCCTTACGTATTATCAAAGGCCACGTCTCTGTGTCTGCACCTATGTATTTCCTTTAATGTGCTTGTAATTCGAAAATCATTAAATAAACTTTTTTTTTTTATATTACGTGTAGTTATTCTTTGATTAGGTTTTAATATCTGTTCTGTATGAGTATAATAAGTAAATAGTATAATAATTGCAATAATTCATCTACATAATTAGTATTAACAAATTTAATGCAGTAAGCAATTGTCTAGAATATAAATTAGTACAAAATTCGAGCTAAAATCAAAGAAAATTAGAAAACATAATCGCGACATAGAAATCGTTAATCTTTATTTTTTATGTCAGCAGGCAAACGAACAGGTTAGTCACCTGATGTTAAGTAATCACCATCGTCCATAGACACTAACAACACCACGGGAGTCGAAAGTGCGTTGAAAGCCTGTGTTTGGGGAATAGGAAGGGAAGGGGCAGAGGAGAGGAGAGGGGAGGGGAGGGAACGTAGGCC
This sequence comes from Antheraea pernyi, assembly GCA_015888305.1. Classification (NCBI taxonomy): domain Eukaryota; kingdom Metazoa; phylum Arthropoda; class Insecta; order Lepidoptera; family Saturniidae; genus Antheraea; species Antheraea pernyi. The sequence continues at coordinate 19,706 of MU159290.1, read as the reverse complement.
TCCGGCGCTCTCACTGACCGAAAGAAACGCACCAATGCAAGCACTGTTACTTCACGTCGGTTTTCTACGAGAGTGTGGTAGTACCCCGGACGAGCCGACCCATTCATGCTGAAACCAGTAATAACTTCAGCGTGGCTCTACCACCTACTAAAATAATAATAATCTTAATATAATTACTACTATTTACATACATTTTAGTACAATTTAAATACATTAGTCATTAACAGCATCCAATTCGTTGCCATAATTATTATGTACAAAAAGTTATATAGAAAAATACTTCACAATAATTACATATGTGCTTCACGATACTGGAACAGCGGGTAAGACTAGTAAATATATACAAGGGATCCCGGATTTTGAGACTTGTCAAAACAAACGTCACGTCAGTGTCAGTTCCTCCGAGTTTCCGCTAGGGGCGCTGCTAATTGATGCATAGATGTCGAAACATTGCATCCGATTTGAATGGTTTATTTTTACAGATTCAATTAAAGCTGTAACGTATTGAAACATGTTCTTTTAGAGGGAGGCTACAAGCGTTATCACCGTGCGAACTAGCTCCAGTAAACCTCACATTTTTCGAATGAGAATGAATAAGAATTTGAAAATTTGTAGAGAGTATGCCCATTCATTGCCAATCTTTTAAATTTATTTGTCCACCTCTATAGAAAAAGTTATGAAAGATTTTAAATGAGCAGAAAAGCTTCCGAAAAAATTTGAAAAATTGAAAATCTCCAGGTGGTTTGCCCATGTTTTTGATCAAATTCGTCATTTTTTTTGCCGGACGTCTAAAAATATCGGTAAAATCGGGTGATTTTGTGATTTTTAAAAGCTTCTATTTCTTGTGATAATCGATATATGGATAAAATCAAAACATAGAGACATGGTTGTGGTAGATATAGATTATAAGGTATAAAAATATTTGCTCTAGTTTCATTATGCAGGGAGAAAAAAGAGGATACGCCGCGTCGCCCGCAAATTCTCTTAAACGTTCGACACAAACCGCTATCACTCAAGCCATACACTAAGAATAGACGTAAGCTATGAAATGAACACATAATAACCCCCCATATATACACGCGCGCGGTATAAACCAACAATTTTACGAGGCATATTCACGTCTGTCATAATACCGGCCGAGTTGTTGCATTGTAAATCAGCTATATTCTGTTATTGTTTATTAATCTGATTATTTTGTTATCAGAGTTGTTGTTTTTGCTTAGATTCCGTTATAACATTATTATGATTTATAACTTTAGTGTATAACTTTTAGTGATCGTAATTCGGCAGGTTCGCGACCACCAAATCGTTTAGTTACAGGAAAATACATTTTTTTGGGCGGACGACATTCGTTTTGCTGTTTGCTAGTTTTGTTAAAATATTTATAGATTGAGAGAATATTTTCTGCAATTGGTTAAGCGATAATAATTATATTATGATTCGGTTCATTAAACTAATATTGTCCAGGAATTGTACTCAATGAGTTTTCCTGTCACCCGACAAAATGACTCATGTCTGAATGGCGAAGAATATGTTTGTAATAAATTAACTAGCTTTTGCGAACTGTGTTTTGTGTGTAAAAAGTATATGTGATGCCTAGAGGCTCTCAGAGTAGCATTGTGCCAACAACAATTACTCGCCTAGCAATTGTGGCTATGGATCCAGTACTATATTATACTCTTTCAGATACGTGTGTTTTCAAATCTTTTAAAAACGTGAAATATAAGTACTAATTTGTGTCATTATAAATTGATTCTTTACTGGACTATGAAAACAAAAACTGTTGTTAAAAAAATATTATGGGTAAAATACGACACCATCTTGATACTTATAATCCAACGTTTTTTTAAATCAAAAATTATTGTTCGAAATTCGAAAATTTTCAAAAATAACGAATTAAAAACATATAGGAATTAATAACATGAATATAATAAAAAAGATATATTAATGAACTAACGGCCATAAAATAAGTAGAGAGCATGCTAATGACAGATGTCAATCCAATTTCATCGAGTGGACGATATTTGCGCACATCACTAATACACTTAGGTCGTATGTGTCGATAACGGGCGGCACTAAGTGCCCGTCAAATTACTCCGAGTGACGTCGCCGTTTGATAAATTTTAACTGTTTATTTATAACACGACATAAATATTGCAAATAAATAATAGGGGAGAACCGGCCCCTTAACAAACCGTAATGTCAACATTGACAGCGAATTTTTGGCGGCTTTTTACAACTGTCAAGTAATTATTTTTTATCCATAATCTTGTTTTATTTGACTCTATATTTTGTAATATTGGTGGTGTTTTAAGTAATATAGTTCAGATATTGTGCACAAGTGAAGATGGAAATAATACCACCGAGCATGAATACTGAGGTATCACAAAAAACTGCTGGAAAGTTCTAACAAGGGTCCACCATCTTGTTAGAACATTGAAATTATCACAACACGCTTGTAATATGGCAGTAATAATCTAAAAGATTGCTTGTCAAAAAAAAACTGAAGAGTTTAATGCAAAACAAATTTAAAATATTATTATGCGAATCTAAAATTGACATTTACATATCTTTAAGTTGCCTCAATTTTATGCATAATACTAAATTTGTACTATTATTCTTTATAACTATTAGAGCGGTCAAAACGTTTGGCGAGGTCTATAAATTTACCATCTCTTAGGGAAATTTATAAACAATTTTATTAATTTGACAATAATCTTGAATAGTATCATATTTTTTACATAGCGTGTCAATTACACACCATTGTTTACTTAACAGTTCCTAAAATATCTGTTAGTATTGGAAGTACGGGACGTGTAGGTTAAGGACGGCTAACATGTTAGAAAGGCCGTACGGTCTATTCTAGTTTACTGTAACAGTAACGTTTACTCATCTGTAAATCATGTTACTTTATGAACAAACTATGTAACGTTCGGTTTGTTTTATGCGGTATAAGGGCCCAACTTCTTTGATATATATTTCGAAATAATTTATTATGAATTATTTGTAATGGCACTAGATGGCGTTAACAGTTCCTAAAATATCTGTTAGTATTGGAAGTACGGGACGTGTAGGTTAAGGACGGCTAACATGTTAGAAAGGCCGTACGGTCTATTCTAGTTTACTGTAACAGTAACGTTTACTCATCTGTAAATCATGTTACTTTATGAACAAACTATGTAACGTTCGGTTTGTTTTATGCGGTATAAGGGCCCAACTTCTTTAATATATATTTCGAAGTAATTTATTTTGAATTATTTGTAATGGCACAGATCACTAGATGGCGTTGTTATGTCATCTTGAATCTTTAGTTATTTATTCGAATAACAACAGTTTGGCGATTAGATGTGATAAGTTTACTCTAGTATTATTTCATTCAATTAAATATATACTACGTCCTAAAGGTTAAATAGTTTATTTACAATGTATTTATACCTAATCTTTATTTTTAAGTAAATGTTCATTTATTTCTATGATTAAACACAGTTAAGTTTAAAATTAGAGGAATATATTTCCATTATAAACGTGGCCCTGATTTGATTCTGTAATACATATATGACACAACTATGTTCCTGATATAGTATACTACGATATTCTGACATTTGTGCATAGCCTCTCTAACCCTTTGACTGCCCAAAACCATAACCGTGTTATTACAAAAAAGTTAAATACGTATTAAATACTTGGTTTAAAAAAGTTTCCTAATAAATGCACCGCGCTCGCCCGAGGCATTTTCGCGTTAACCTTTTTCACAAGTCTAACCTAACGTAACCAAAGCGAGACAAAAGAGCAAGATGGCGAACATTTAGCGACCGCGGTGCATTTAATATGAGACCTATTTAAAGCCAGGGTTCAATACGTATTTAACTTTTTGTAATAACACCGTAAAGGTTTAAGCTCCATACAGATGAATCTAGACCTCATGAGGCGCATTAAAAAAAACTGTTTTATTAGAAAAAACTAGCTACTGCCCGCGGCTCTGTCCGCATGGTATAGTTACTTATGGCAAACGCTAACACGCAGCGGAAGCTCTCAAAAGGAAAAAAAAAGCAAACGTCGATGGCGCGAAAGTGCCAAAGGCGACACCAGCGCCCTCTAGACCCGACTCGCCCGTGGCTGCGGGTTCCGCAGTTTCGGGCAAGAAGCCCCGCCCACCGCCCCCCGTTACGATCCAAGACAAAGCGTCTTGGGTTGAGATTTCTAGCCTGCTGGAAACGGCAGGTATCCCTTACACCTCCGCCGTGAATACCGCTGTAGGTATTCAGGTGAAGGTAGCCACGTCCACCGCCCATCGCAACCTCACTCGTTTCCTTCGGGACAACCAGTGGGGCTATTTCACGCACTCTCTCGAAGAGGAGCGTAAACTACGGGTTGTGATCCGTAGAGTCCCCTCTGAACTCCCGACTGACGACATTTCAGACGACCTCAAGGAACAGAAGATTCCTGTCCGCGAGGTTCATCGTATGCGCTCTCCGCGCACCCGAGAACCATATGATATGGTTCTCGTTGTCCTCGATCGCACCCTTCAAGGGAAAGCGATTTTTAATCTTACGTCCCTTTGCGGCCTCTCCGGCGTCAGAGTCGAGCCGCCGCGCAAAACGTCTGTGCCCTCGCAGTGTCACAACTGCCAGGTGTACGGACACTCCGCACGAAACTGTCGCCTGAAACCCAGGTGCGTTAAGTGCCTCGGCGACCACTCCACTAGGGAGTGTCCTCGCACGAAAGACGCCTCCGACCCTCCGAGCTGTGTTCTGTGCCGCGGCGTGGGCCATACCGCGAATTATCGCGGATGTCCCCGCGCCCCGCGCACAAAGCGCCCTCGATACCCCAGGCAGGCGTCGCCGTCTAAGACGGCCGCTGCCCCCGCCCGTCCTCGACCTCCGCCTCTCATGTCTCGAGAGGCCTTCCCGAACCTGCCGAGCACGTCTTGTGCACCGCCAGCGTCCGTACCCGCGACTAGCGCGCCCCCCCGCCCCTACCGGGCCCCTCAGGCCCCGTGGGCTCCTAAACCCGCGTCCCAGCACACTCCCAAACCTCCGGCGGCTAATCCTTCACAGGATGACCCCGCATACTCCTTTTCCCTATCGAGTATTGACTACACAGCTCAATTACTCATCTTCCACGAGATCTCGGAGATTGTTCAAAATAAATAACTCATATAAGATAGAGTAAATCGCGTATTTACGTCTATCTTCCCCTAAAAATAACCGTCAAACAATAATAATAATTTTTGTTGTGTCTATTTTTAGACTTCGGTGCCGTCACCGTTAGTAAATTTAAATTCAATCTTATATAATGCGTGTTGCGCCCACGCTTTTGTAATCGATCCCTATTAGCTCCCGCACACTTCGCGGTTCTCAATAATATCTCGAGCCTAGGTCGTCCCCGCGCGGAGCCCTCTTGATATTATTTACGCGATACAGTGACTCACCTACATCACTTGAACAGACATATGAGATCACCTCTCTTACACACGTGCACATATATACACATGGTGGGAGGGTTTTGTTTTTTTCTCTCATCGAACTGAATCGAATAGTTTTAGTTCGTTTCAATCCGATATACACGTATTCATTTGTGAATCATGCAATTTCGATTGTATGGTTCACAAATGTATATATGTATGAATAGCTTAGAATAGTTAGCTAGGACAGACGTGTCTTTTTCCAGGAAACAGCCCAAGCCGAGGTGTGCGTGCACCCTTGTGTATGTTACCCAAAACCAAAATCGGCTGAGTGCCCTAAGCGCTCGGCCTTAGTAGTCCGGTGAAGCTGTAAAGACCTTGCCAGGTCAATAGCATAGCCAGTTCGAAAAAAAAAAAAAAAAAAGGAAAAAAAAAAACGATTTTTAAACATTCTACATTGGTGTTCAGCTCCTATTGGTCTCAGCGAGATGATATATATGTAGCTTATAGCCTTCCTCGATAAATGAGCTATGTAACACTGAAAGAATTTTTCATATCGGACCAGTAAATAGTTCCTGAGATTAGTGCATTCAAATAAACATACTCTTTAGATTTATAATATTAGTTTAGATTTAAACAACTCTAAAATCAGGGTCTTAAAACATCAGTCCTAAACGTATATATTAATATACTCTATATTCTTGCCTATACTAATTTAAGCGATCTGTATCTTTAATTAAAAAAGGCATTCATTTTAAGGACATCCGACTCATCTCAAGATCTGAATCCACGTATCGCCTACACGATGACTAAAATCGTTCCCTGAATGTGAATCATTGAGGATTTGACCCTGGGACTTTTACTTCTGAGTCATATATCTTAATTTGTATCCTGTGGGTAGTAGATATTTGTGTGGTCATTATAATTCTTTCCAGGGTATTCATATCCTATTTGCTTACAATCACAATACATATAGTGGCAGTATGTACTGATCTGATAATTTTAGTTAGGTAAAATTGTGTTACGTTACATTATAGCGTTTCGAATTACCGATTTGCCAAGCAGTAAGTTTTTACAGGGCATATCCATTATGTGAATTATTGTGATGTCTAGAAATTACATCCCTCTCTGTATCTTAACCAAAAATAATACAGGAATGTATAAAATGCGTGTATTGTATAAGAAAAAAAAAACTTAACCGGAGTGTTGTTTTCGACCCTTCTCAATAACTTGGGTGTTTTTTTAACCTGCTTAAAAAATAGAGGTTTTGTATTTGATTCGTATGGATGTTGTGTGTCCACGTTATTTTCAAAAACCACTGATCCGATTTGGATTAATTTTTCGTTGTTGGATGCTTACTTCAAACGACTTTAAAATAAATACATATATAATAGGTAATATTAAAAAAAATTGTACTTTAAATCAAAATTTTATAATTAAGACAAAGTTATATGTAAAATTAATTGAATAAATTATTATTTAACATTTTTGAATTTGTGTTTTTTTAAGGCGTTTCGTTTTCTTTGAAAATAATTTTTGTAGTGTTATTCTGTACTAGCAGCCACCTGCGACGTCGTATGCCTTTTCATCTTTATAAAGCAATATATGAGATATTTATTAAATTTGAATAGCTATTTCATAGCTTATTTACTTTCTAAATGAATTGATAAATAGCAATTTAATAAATCTTTATAAGGTGCAAGTCCGTCTACACGTGAAATATTGTTCTCAACTCTGAGCCGGAGCACCACAATATCCTCCTTCCTCTTGACCGAATCCAACGTCGAGCGATTCGAATCATGGGCAACCAGGTGCTTTCCTTAAGGCTCGACACTTTGGCGCTTCGTAGGGACGTTGCGTCGCTTTGTGCCCTCTACAAGTTCTACCACGGAGAGTGTTCTGAAGAACTGTTCGGACATCAGTCCTGCTGCTGAGTTCCGTTACAGAACGACTCATCGCGGACTGAAATTCCATCAGTGTCATCTCGATGATTGGAAGTCGTCTTCTGTGCGGTTCTCACGTTCGTTATTTCCGCGTACGTCAGTTCTCTAGAATGAACTCCCAGCGGCAGCATTTCCGTACCATTACAACCCGTGACCCGTATGTTCGTTTGACACTAATGGTATTAAAAAAAATCCCCCTTCAAAAATTACAGATTTTCATCCCTTTTTCACTACCTAGGCTTTTGTTTGATTGCTTGATTCTAGGCTTGAATTCCCAAGAATCCTTCTTTAGTTGTGTGAGTGTGTGATGTTGTGTGTGATTGTGTTGTGTTGATATGTCTGTCAGTCAGTTTGTTACTCTTTTATACATATAGAAGTTTTATAATTTTGGTGTGACGTGACCAAATAGTGAACTCTTATTATTCTATTCTATCTTAAATTCAGAAAACCGACGTGAAGTAACAATGCTTGCATTGTTGCGTTTCGTTCGGTCAGTGAGAGCGCCGGAGGCCCACCACATCCCCTCTCCCTTGCCTTCCTCTCCATTCCCCCTTCCTTACCAATACAGGCTGGCAACGCACTCGCAACTCCTCTGGTGTTGTTGATGTCTATGGACGGTGGTGATCACCCAATATCAAGTGACCAACCTGTTCGTTTGCCTCCTATGATATAAAAAAAAACTATTGGAACTTTAATATATGTATATATTTTTTGGCAACCTAGCTTCCAGATTATTACTGCCATTGTCGAGTAGATTATAATGTTACAAGTGTCTAGCAATAATTTCAATGTTTTAACAAGATGGTGGCTGCCTTATTAAAACTATCCAGGGAATCTTTGTGGCATCTCACTATCCTTGCTCCGGGGTATTATTTCCCATCCACATCACTTGTGCACATTAACCAAATTATATTACGTAAAACAACATATATTACAAAACACAGAACCAAATATCACAAGATTATGAATGAAATATAAAATCCACTACATGACATTCCAAGATATAATTATAAGCTTATAAGTTAAAGTTGTAGCTATTCGATACTAATTGTTACATTTAATGCATCCGAAGTTATCCAGAACCAATAAAACAAATATACAAAATGTATATCCTTATAAATATATTGTATGTACACATAACATGTATAAATTATACGCTGATTGCGATAAGCAATGACGTAAGCGAACAGACAGCTGGGCGCGGATGGTTTGGTACAAGTGCCCGATATTTTGGGCTTCCAGTGTTCAATTTGTACGCATAAAGCAGCTCTTGTCTCTCGTCTGCGAAGCGGATGTTCATTACATTGTGATCAAAACTTTTATCGTTAGCTTTGGCCGCATAACATATCGCTATTGCAATAATACGAACAGAATGACATTCTACTGGAAGGGTCTAATATATACTAATATTATAAAGAGGTAAAGTTTGTGACGTTGTGATGTTGTAAGGGGTAATCTCAGGAACTACTGGTCCGGTTTGAATAATTCTTTCAGTGTTATATAGCTCATTCATCGAGAATGGTTATAGGCTACATATTATCACGCTAAGACCAATAGGAGCGGTGCAACAATGAAAAATGTTTAAAAACGGGATATTTTTTGAGAGCTTCCGCTGCGTCTTAGCCCAAAATAACTATTCCACGCGTGCTTAACTAATTATATTATCTATAATCTATGCTAAATTATAAAGAGGTAAAGTTTGTGAGGTTGTAGGGGGTAATATCTGGGGAATTGGAGAAAAATGGTCGAACTAAAACGTTTCTTACGAACGCTGCCTTAATTATGAGATATATATGATCGAGTTCTAGAGAAAAGTTGTAGCTTGATAATGCCTATTACCGCCCAACGAAGTGGGCACCCGTTGGCTATAATATTATAAAGTGATTTATTACTTCGTTTGTATGGGATAATTTATGTTTATGTCACATAGTGATTGTTTTTTATTATTATTCAATTTTATACTGTAACTAGCGATCGCGGCAGACGTTGTCCCGCCTTAATAATAAAAAAAAACCTTTCAATTCCTTACGGTCATTAGTTTACAGTTCATTGGCTGATAGGTGCAATATGCATGTCGTGCGCACATATTAGCGCCGTAGTAGACACTGTCGAGCAGATATAAAATAGGCAAATACTTTGTTTCCTTACTTAATGACAGATGGATTATAGGAATAAAAATAATCTATTTAAAATATACATATATACAAAAAGTAAATAATAAAAGTTCATAATCACACGACTGTTTTATTCCTTACTAGCGGGCCCGACGGACGTTATCACGTCCTGATAATAATAAACATTGACAAATTATATACCTAATCCTTCCTCGTGAATCACTATATCTACCGGTGAAATCCGCATGAAAATCCGTTCAGTCGTTTTTGAGTTTATCGCGAACAGACAGACAGACGTAGCAGAGAACTTTTTATAATATGTAGTGATTTAGTATACATTTTATCATCTTTACTTGTTTATGTATTTAGAATATTTGCGAAATGCCGATGGGAATGTAAAAAAAAATCGCGAATATTCTTGATCACGTTAGCCAAGTGTTCCTAAATAAATGCAGGATGGATGAAATGGCGAAATGTGTCTGGGGTAGCTTGTGACCCAAGAATGCTTTTGAAACTGAAGGGGAAGGTTTATAAAGCTATGATAAGACCAGTCATGCTGTATGCATCTGAGTGCTGGGCTACGAAAGAGACGGATGAGAGAAAATTACATGTGGCAGAGATACGAATGTTAAGGTGGATGTGTGGTGTGACTAGAATGGATAAAATTAAGAATGAGTATATCAGAGGAAGTTTGTAAATAGCACCAGTGACAGATAAGTTGAGGTATGGTATGGGCATGTCATGAGGAGAGATGAAAACCATGTAACTAGAAAAGTGTTGAGTATGTTTGTGGACGAATATGCGAGTAGAGGAAGACCGAAGGTATGGATGGACTGCGTGAAAAATAATATGTGCGTAAAAAGTGTGCATACTGAGATGACATTTGACAGGAGAGAGTGGAAAAGGAAAACATGTTGTGCCGACCCTACTTAAGTGGGATAAGGGTAATGATGATGATGTTAGCCAAGTGTCATGATTTCTATATTTATAATAATTAATAGTATAAAACAAAGTCCCCTACCGCGTCTGTCTGTCTGTCCGCGACAAACTCAAAAACTACCAAACGGATTTTCATGCGGTTTTCACCAGTTGATAGGGTGATTCATGAGGAACGTTTTAGTATATAATTTGTCAAGGATTTTTTCATAACCAGGACGGGACAACGTCTGCCGGGCCAGCTAGTTTATAATAAATTTTAATGATTCAATATGGCCTTAATAATATTTTAACTACAATAATATTCAGATGATTTATATGGACTTATCATCTACTTCCGGTATCGCTATAACACATAGGAGATGCGACCATAACGTTAACACTAGCGCCATCCTATAAGAGAGTTGAGCCTATAAAAGGAAAGATATCTTTGATTGGAAAGACACTTCTATGTCGAAGTTATAGTACGGCGAAACTCTGCTTGGATAAATAGTCATAGTGCATACAGAGTGTTAATTGGTTTCCCTGACGGAGCCACTATACGTTGTTTTTAACACGAGCATATCTTTTTTAATCAGTTATTTTGGCGGGTGTTTTCAAAGAGCATTCAAGGGGCAATGTGAAACGATTATTATTAGGTCATGAAGTCACGGCACACTAATCTATTTGAAGTAATAATCTCCAAGGTAAATAGAACGTCTAGGTTTCGCCGTTCCCGCGTACCTCTATGTAACGATTAGGAAAAAAAACCTCTCACAGCTCGATCGAGTTCAGAAACAATCATCAATCAATCGCTTCAGTTTACTCAACATTTCTTAAATAATCTAATTCCGAGAATACGTAATTATTTACGAAACGTTGTAAAAGTTTTCGCACCTTAAAGCACTGCGTGTACATTTTTGTATTTCTTTTTTTTCAACTGGCACGTCGATTATTTCGCTTAGGTTATTACCGCCATCTATTAGTCCATTGGGGAAATAGATACATCTCCAAGCTCATAGAAATAAAACAACACAATATTATTATTGCTTCGTTTTCAAAATATTTGCATAAAGTATCTCATCGCTATGAAACAAAAATCACGAGTAACGAATGAAAAATTAACAAAGTATAAAGACGAGTACACAAACTAAAGAGAAAAATACAACAAACACGTTCCGCTTTGTGACTCTTGTACGGAGAAATTGAGAAATTGATAACTGCTTTTGAAGTGCAACTATTTTAGCCGCGTTAAAGACTGCCGATAGAAGTGAAAACTCAATACAATGTTATTACTATTTATTTATTTAAGGATAACTACACATGAATCGACACTACATATGAACAATCTATAGGCACAATGCCCTTTAAAAGCTGCCACAGCATGCACTATGTGGTAGACAAATTAAATCTAAACACTATAAAGGTAAACACAGTATAAATTAAAATAATAACGAATAATCCTAAATAGTTAATTGTAAATAAATATCGTCAACCGCAGTGCCACCTATCGAGTCCAATTGTGAATCTAAACCATTCTCGGATACCACTGGAACACGCACACAAAATTTCATCAAAATCGGTCTAGCCGTTTAGGAGGAGTTCAGTGACATACACATGCACAGAAGAAATTTATATATAAAGATTAAGGCAGCGTTTGTAAGAAACGTTTTCGTTCGACCATGTTTATCCGACTCCCCAGATATATTACCCCCTACAACCTCACAAACTTTACCTCTTTATAATATTAGTATAGATTATAGATAATATAATTAGTTAATAGCTTCTGTCCGTGACTTCGCACGCGTGGAATAGTTATTTTGGGCTAAAACGCCGCGGAAGCGCTCAAAAGGAAAAAATACCCCGATTTTAAAACATGTTTAATTGTTGCTCCGCTCCTATTGGTCTTAGCGTGATGATATGTAGCCTATAACACTCACAAATTACGTGGCTTTCTATTGGTAAAATAATTTTCTATTGGTAAAAAAATCGGTGTAGTAGTTCCTGAGATTACAACCTACAACTTCACAAATCCACAAACTTTACCTCTTTATAATATTAGTATATAGATTATAGCCCCTGCCCGCGACTTCGTCCACGTAGTAATAGTTACTACTCTGGGCTAAGGCTGACACACAGCAGACCCGCCTCAAAAAAAATAATCTCGATTTTGAAAAATTGTTCATCTGTGCTCCGCTCCTATTGGCCTTAGTGTGATGATATATAGCCTATAACCATTCTCGATGAATGAGCTATATAACACAGAAAGAATTATTTAAAATGGACCAGTAGTACCTTTTTTTTTAACGTGGGGAAATCCCTTATGGATACGCCACCCTATAGGTCAACCTCTCGGGTTATGTCCGACTCGCACGGACTAAAACCCCACGGTGTACCGTCTGACCACATTGTTGGGACGGCAAGGGATCGAACTATGCTAGGCCCCTTGGATAGCCGCCCCAACGGTCTCCTCGTCCGCCGAACCCGTGCAATGAGGAGATGGGCCCCCCGGCCCATCCCCTCAGGTCCGGCTACGGTGGCAGGAGGAGTTGGGCGAAGCGCCTTCTCCTCCTGCCTGTCCTTCTTTGACGGAGACGGCCACTTTCAGGGTCTGCCTCGCGGGCCCTCTCCGCCTCCTCTCGTCGTCTCGCAGAAGGAGGCCATCGCTCGCCAAGCCTGTTCGCTGCCGAGCATGGCCGAAACCACGCTCGGCAGCGATAAGTCCGTTCCCATGGCCGCCGCCAGAATGCGGCGCTGCTCCCCCCACGCAGCACACTCAGACAGCGTGTGCTGCGCGGTATCTCCGTCAGCGCCGCACTCGTGGCAGGCAGCCGTCGGCTCCCTGCGTGCGATCCGGTGCAGGTACCACCCGAAGCAACCGTATCCGGTGAGTACCTGCACCAGTCGGAACGTCAGGGAGCCCCACTCCCTGGTCAACCACTCCCGCAGGACCGGGCGGACGGCGTCTATTGTAAACCGTCCGAACCGCTCGTCCGCCAGGTCCTGCTGCCACCTTTCGACCTCCCTGGGAGCTGGAGGCTCCGCCCTGCGTTTCCTCGCCGCCTTGAACTCGTACACGGCGGCGAGAACTCCTGCCTCCAGCTCCCAGGGCAGGGAGCCGGCGAGCGTGAAGGCCGTCGCTGAGGACACCGTCCGGTACGCTCGGAGTGCCCTAAGTGCCATCGTGCGCTGCGCATTGCGGAGCGCGCGCACGTTGACGGCACCGAGGGCATCGGCCCAGACTGGTCCCCCGTAGGCAGCCATCGCCCGCACGAGTCCCATATACAGTCTGCAGCACCCGCACCCGCTACCCCAGAAATTCGCGGTCTGAGCCCCGCAAAGTGGGGCTTTAATCGCCAGCGCCCTTCCAGGGTGAGGCCCAGATATTTCATCTGGGCCTCAGGGCGCCCTCCCCCACAATGTGGGCCCCAGGTGGTGCCCCCCGCCGAGGCCCATGAAAGAGTAGAGCCTCGGTCTTCTCCAGAGCCACCTTGAGGCGCAACCTCCGATGCGCCTGACCACGAGAGTTGTGGCCATCGTGGCCAAGCGCTCCACCTCCCTCCACTCCCACACACACATAGTGTTACCGATTTCGATTTGTGTACCTAAATGAATTCCGAAAAATTCGTTAGTACATGTCTAGGTTAGAACCTTCGGGCATTGGATTGATAATTCCACCGGTCAAACCACCACTTCCATTTTTAAATAACAATAATTAATTATTATGATTTTATTGAAAAACGTACGTACGTTACTTAATTCTAAAATGTGGGCAACCCTAACCATAGATAACTAGGCCAGTTATCCATACGTTATAATTAGTGCACTGGGCCTGTAGCACTGTTCAAATCAATTATTGCCTAAGCTATAATGTGTTCCAAGGCACGGATTTAGAATTGGAGGATAGGTAAGTTAATTATATGTAGTTACTAGCTCCTTCCCACCATTTTGTCCGCGTGGAATAGTCACTTTGGGCTAACATTAAAACGTAGCGGAAGCTCTCAATAGGAAAAAAAACCTGATTTTGAAATATTCTTCATTGGTGCTCCGCTCCTAGTGGTCTTAGCGTGATGATATATATAACCTTTCTCGATAAATGAATTATATAACACTGAAAGAATTTTTCAAGTATCGGATCAGTATTTCCTAAGAATAGCGCGTTCAACCAAACAAACAAACAAACTCTTCAGCTATATATATTACTATAGATATAAGTATAGAAGTACAGATTGCCTATAGGTATATCTATATTTAAACAGCACCGTTATTGTGTATCAACCAAATAATAGCCATAAATATATATTTGAGTTTTTGGCGAAATCTTAGCCTGTCATGCAGTGGATTTTATACTTTATTCTTAATCTTGTGTGATTTACCACTATATTTTGTAATATTTATACTTTTCTACGCAACATAGTTCGGTTATTGGACACAAGTGGATGGAAAATAACAAAAAAACTATGGTTACGCGGTGTTCCCAGGCGGTCACCCATCCAAATACCGACTGCACCCGACATTGCTTAACCTCAGTGATCGAACGAGAACCGGTGTCGTCAACACTCTACCTGACACAGTGCTTTCGTAAAAAGGTTGCCGATCGAAATTTGAAAGCCCTTCCATAATAACTATACAGACGGGTAAGCGTCGTGAGCTCGATTCGCGGCGTTCTTTTCCGTGATCAATGCTTTCACGTCGTCAGGGAGTATAAAGCGGCGATCGTTCGCCGCTTGTACCTCTTTCGAGGTCTCTCTGACGGCGGTCTGAAGATAGTCGACCAGGGAATTGATAGCCGAATCCGCGTCGGCTCTAGACGTCAACACGTCTGGGATCCCGTCTAAAATGTCAGACGATGGATTTTCTTTAAAATAACGAGCTAAACTAACATAATCAGCCACTCTGACCGACGGAGGGGTGAAATCTGAATTGATTTTCAATTAAAGTTTTACTATATATTGCAATTAGAGACTGTACCCATGTAGTAACCTTAAGTACGATCAACTTAAACTAGCGATGACAACGCTGAATTAACTATTTCACTTTCGTCATCTTCTTACACTTATAAGTAGTGTCGGCACAACGTGCTATCCAATTCCGCTCTCCCCTGTCAGACAGTACACACAATCTATCGAAACTTTTATCGATCTTCCTTTTCTCCTATATCCGTCCACCTTCATACTCAAAACCTTTCTAGTTATATGACTTTCATCTCTCCTCATAACATGCTAACCTATTACTCCCAAGTTCTCTCTCACTGGTGCTATTTACCATGTCTTATAATTGATATATTTAAGCCAAATACTGCATGGTAACAATTTCACTGTTTATATGTATTATCCTATTGGTATTTGTACGTCATTTATTTACACAGGAATAATATGATAAATAATAAGTGTATTTGTTAGGTTACTTGAAAGCGTTCCCTTTAACCTCTTTCGTATGTCTAGCATTTTTATTTTATTTAGGCGGCTAAAATGTTGACTTAACCAGCCACGTGTGAGCAGTCACCTTATATATTTAGGCAACTGTATCAGTTTTTTTCATTGGCTTCTGTTTTTCTATTCTAAGGAAAACGCAAAGGTATCTACACCATGCAGCCAAGTCAGACGTCATTTCATAATTGCAAATTACGGAAATCTCTTGTGATAATTTCAATGTTCTAACAGGATGCCCTTGTTAGAACTTTACATGGAGTTTTAGTGGCATCTCAGAATTCTTGCACCGTGGTATTATTTCCCATCCACTTCACTTATGCACAATAACTGGACTATGTTACTTAATACACTACCAATATTATGATTAACATAAAATCCACTACACGCTATATTAAGATACCGCCTAAAACTCCAGTATCACCGCAGCTGTATCTTAACTCTACCTTCTCTAGTATTATTCTTAATAATTTATTTCGGCAAAAACTTTGAAAAACTGAATTTCGGAAATGACCGGCATGATTTAAATACTAGAAAGTGTGACAAGCTCTCTCAGAGTCTCAGAGTTAGTAAAACCATTAATATAGGTAACAGTGTTAGGTTTTACAATAAAGTCCCAAAGCATATTACCGATTTACGGGACTGTAAGTTTTTTATTGTAAAACCTAACACTGTTACCTATATTAATGGTTTTACTAACTCTGAGACTCTGAGAGAGCTTGTCACACTTTCTAGTATTTAAATCATGCCGGTCATTTCCGAAATTCAGTTTTTCAAAGTTTTTGCCGAAATAAATTATTAAGAATAATACTAGAGAAGGTAGAGTTAAGATACAGCTGCGGTGATACTGGAGTTTTAGGCGGTATCTTAATATAGCGTGTAGTGGATTTTATGTTAATCATAATATTGGTAGTGTATTAAGTAACATAGTCCAGTTATTGTGCATAAGTGAAGTGGATGGGAAATAATACCACGGTGCAAGAATTCTGAGATGCCACTAAAACTCCATGTAAAGTTCTAACAAGGGCATCCTGTTAGAACATTGAAATTATCACAAGAGATTTCCGTAATTTGCAATTATGAAATGACGTCTGACTTGGCTGCATGGTGTAGATACCTTTGCGTTTTCCTTAGAATAGAAAAACAGAAGCCAATGAAAAAAACTGATACAGTTGCCTAAATATATAAGGTGACTGCTCACACGTGGCTGGTTAAGTCAACATTTTAGCCGCCTAAATAAAATAAAAATGCTAGACATACGAAAGAGGTTAAAGGGAACGCTTTCAAGTAACCTAACAAATACACTTATTATTTATCATATTATTCCTGTGTAAATAAATGACGTACAAATACCAATAGGATAATACATATAAACAGTGAAATTGTTACCATGCAGTATTTGGCTTAAATATATCAATTATAAGACATGGTAAATAGCACCAGTGAGAGAGAACTTAGGAGTAATAGGTTAGCATGTTATGAGGAGAGATGAAAGTCATATAACTAGAAAGGTTTTGAGTATGAAGGTGGACGGATATAGGAGAAAAGGAAGATCGATAAAAGTTTCGATAGATTGTGTGTACTGTCTGACAGGGGAGAGCGGAATTGGATAGCACGTTGTGCCGACACTACTTATAAGTGTAAGAAGATGACGAAAGTGAAATAGTTAATTCAGCGTTGTCATCGCTAGTTTAAGTTGATCGTACTTAAGGTTACTACATGTGTACAGTCTCTAATTGTAATATATAGTAAAACTTTAATTGAAACCTTTGTATTAAAGAGAAACATTTTAATAATAAATACAACCAAAAACCAACGTTACGCGGTGTTTCGAAGTGGTCACCCGTCCAAGTACTGACGTCGCTCCACGTCGCTTAACTTCGATGATGAGGACTGGCGTTTTTAACACTACCCGACACAGTTATTACCCCCACCACTTATAGTCACATTCGTCACAAAATGGTTACCAATTAGAATTTCAAAAAAATACAAAAATCACAAGAAGTTTCACTTCAAAAATATATGAATAGCCCTCTTCGGATAATAGTCCAAGCGAATAACATACACTTCGTTTGTATTCATAACCACAGATTTTTTTAAATATTTAAAAACAATTCAATTTTCATGTGTACACCATATTATTTGTTTTTTTTTTTTCTAACAACTCGACCAATAAGACTGCAAATTTTTGTACATATAGCCCATATAGTTTATCTTCAGCACTGGCACCACTGGATAACCTTTGACATTATGATGTGCGAAAACAACTCTACTCATCGGAATCTCATATCGGCTGTCAGAATAATATATATATTTTTATAGAGTTCGGATAACCTCAACGAGATTTGATGGAACGAAATGGAATCTATGGTACACATTCGAACTATAATAGCAGCACGCTACGATGGCCATTTTGACGTTTAGAAATTTAAATAGCAAAATTTGGATTATAAAATTAATTTAGTACACTGATTTCTAAATTATATTTTTTTTGTGTATTTATGTAAAACAATATATAGTATACAACTATCTAACTACTGCTATATCTAACTATATAATTTGGTCTGACGGACAAATCTTTTCACTATTTGAATTAAATAAATCAAATGAATACGCTACTAATTGAAGTGAATTGAAAGAGTACGTACCAAAAAATATAAGTTTTTTTATTTTTATCTTCACAACCAATCTTCTAGATTATTACTGCCATTGTTGAGTAGTTAACAATATCTATAAGTGTTTGTGACAATTGCAATGTCCTGACAAGATGGTGGTGCCCTTATTAGAACATTACAGGGAGTTTTTGTGGCAACCCAGGATTCAGGCTCCGTGGTATTATCACAGAGTACGTTATATAAAATTATTGCCATCCACGTCACTTGTGCACAAAAACTGAACGATATTACGTAAAACACCACCAATATTACAAAGTATAGAGCCAAATGACACCAGATTATAAATAAAATTTAAGAACCACCGCATGGTAGAATAAGATGCCGCCAAAAACCTCAAAATGAGTTTTTGTTTGGTTTCGTTGCCATAATGAAATAGGTCGAAATCAGGCGACCGTCTGTGAGAATGCCCCCCAAAATAATTTTATTAACCTACATTTTACACAACCGTTAAACTATGATAGGAACGCTAAAAATTCCTTGCACACATCAATATCTAAATATTTACGGACATAATAACATAAGCGCCGCCGCACCAATATATTCTCTAAGGACGAACACATCTGTCCGTTTGTTTGTGGCATGCTAGGAGTTGAATATGTAATGTGGGTCAGCTGATAGCTTCGAGCACTTAGCGGCGCCCTAACGATTTGATAAACACGGGTCAATGTGACGACTCATCGGTATTTTATAAACTCAGCCACAGTGACTAGATTACTGATTAAAAATAGTAATTAAAAATACATGTATGTTATCGTAATTTAGTTTTATTTTAATGTAAGACCAATAATGTTATTACCCATGTCATTTATTTATTTATAGAAGTCGTGGTCTAGTGGTTTGAACGGTGGAATATCAATCCGATGTCCGCAGGTTCGAACCCCGGCATGTACCAATGAATCTTTCGGAATTCGTGTACATATACTAATTGAAATTGGTAACACTATCGGCTGACGGTGAAGGAAACATCTTGAGGAAACCTGAACCTGAAAACTGTTCTTGTAGTATACTAACTACTGTTTGTGGAAAAACAGAACTGTCGATTTCTCGGAATTTGGAATCACGAATACATCGAGGACTGGTGTGACAATTATGCCCATGCCGTCCTACGGAAAGAGGCCTATGGCCCTGCAGTGGATCTATTTGAGGCTGATGATGACGATTTTTTTTTTTTATTATTATTCCCTTCGATCTTCTTCCCGTATATGGGGGCGTTCATAAATTGTGTG
>MU159289.1:217381-243168 GCA_015888305.1 Antheraea pernyi | reverse complement strand
CCGGGGTAGTACCACCCTCTCACAGAAACACCGACGTGAAGTAACAGTGCTTGCATTGTTGCGTTTCGTTCGGTCAGTGAGAGCGCCGGAGGCCCACCTCCCCTCCCCTCTTCTCCTCTCCCTCTCCCACCCCTAATTCCTTCCCCCAAAAGGGTGGCAACGCACTTGCGACTCCACTGGTGTTGTTAGTGTCCCTGGACGGTGGTGATCACTTAACAGCAGGTGACCTACCTGTTCGTTTGCCACTGATGAAATAATAAAAAAAAAACACTAACAACACCAGAGGAGTCGCAAGTGCGTTGCCACCCTTTTGGGGGAAGGGATTAGGGGTGGGAAGAGGGAGAGGAGAAGAGGGGAGGGGAGGTGGGCCTCCGGCGCTCTCACTGACCGAACGAAACGCAACAATGCAAGCACTGTTACTTCACGTCGGTGTTTCTGTGAGAGGGTGGTACTACCCCGGACGAGCCGACCCATTCATGCTGAAACCAGTAATAGTTTCAGCGTAGCTCTACCACCATTACTTGTGAGGGGAGTAATTTATTGCTTTGCTCGTTTTATCGTAAGTATTAGTTAATATTTTGAGCATTTGTGACTTTATTACTAGGTGTCATGGTTGTAATTAGGTCGAACTTAAAACTGTGTTAAAACGTTTTGTTCTCCCTTTCTTAGTAAACAAATACCTACACATAAGTATATATTTACGCGGACAGTTTTTACCTTCGATTTTGTTCGTGATCCTTTATCTAGTTATTGTTGATCGAAGCATAAAATACAAGTATTGTGAATTATCATCCGTTATAGAAAGTGACAAACAATAACATCAAAACGTTCTAATCTTCACTGGTAGACTATTTGTTACTGTATCCCGGTGTGAACTCGGCATAATAGATAGCTACATGTAAAATATAACTGGATATGAATATAAATGGATAAAGTGATTCATGAGGAACGTTTTAGTACATAATTTGTCAAGGATTTTTTTATAACCAGGGTGGGACAACGTCTGACGTGCCCGCTAGGATATTATATATAATAAATATATATAATATATAAAAATATAATAAAATTATTATAATGTATTATCAGCCGTTATATGACGTCATAACAAATAAATTTACAGCGTTCTACTTTCATCAAATTAACTATACCTTCCAAAGAACAAGTAATTATCAAACTCTATTATATATCGAAAATAGTACGAATGCAAAAATAACTATAATGCAATAAATAATTATTTTATTACGTTACAAACTAACGAGCCCTGCGGACGTTATCCAGCCATTAATAAAACCTTGATAAATTATATACCTAAAGCTTCTTCATGAATAACTTTATCTACTGGTGAAAATAGCATAAAAATCCGTTCAGTAATTTTCGACTTTATCGCGAACAGACAGACGTGGTAGATGACTTTCATTTATAATATGTTGTGATAAAAAAAAGCTAAAAAAATAACCAGAATGATATCAATCACAGTTTAGTAGCTAATGGTGGCTTAACCTATAATACCTCAATTACTATATATTTTCAATTCTCTTTTAAGGAATTCAGTGGTGTATCTCCGAGATACAAAGTATAATAAAAATTAAATGAAAATGGAAATACCGTCATAAAAATATCTCTTATCCCATTAAATGCTTGCTGCATGTTGTATAAATTACGAAGTTCTGAGGTAATAAACATTAAAATAAATACAACTCAATAATGTCATCCTTTTTAAGACGGCTAATAAGATAAATCACTTTTTATTGATATAGATTTAAAGAATCCAATGTTATATTTTCTGCTTACAATTATATTTCTTGTAATAATAAAGTAAATAAGTGCCAGAAACAGTAATCAATATTGGTAAATCGATAGATAGTACATCGCTCAGTGCTGAACCTTTCCATTTCCTGTAGAAATTAGTTCAATTTTGTTTTATCACAAAACCATTCATTTGTCCTCTTCCCTCAGTATAACGAATACTCTTCATATCGAAATAAAAGTTCGGTTCCTTGAAATCTATACTAATATTATAACGCTGGTGGGTTTGTTTGTTTGGTTGGACGCGTTAATCTCAGGACTTACTGGTCCGATTTGAAAAACTATTTCAGGCGGTATTCTTCGTTTCCTTGTTTACTTTAATTTAACCACAACTTTGCCTGATTTAAGCTGTGATGTATTATTATATATCAAATGTAAAGCCTGGAGTAATTCAATAATCTACCGGAACACTTGGTGGGACTTGGGAACTAAATTAGAGCACGCAGGTAGTAGCTAACTAGAAATACTCCCATATTTTTGATGAAAATAGATGAAATACTCCCATATTTTTGATAAAAATAGATGTTATTTTTAGTAAAACAAGAAATACACATAAAAAATAACACATATTTTTTGATTTTCCGAACTAAAAAAGCTACAAAATACGAAAAAAGTTACAGCCCAAAGTTTGTACTAGTTTGTCATTTTCAGTCATTGAAATTGAATTGATTGTTGATTGAAAATTATCGGCTGAAATCGTCATCGAATGGGTCTTTATTTTATGGGATCATTATAAAGTCATTTATTAGATTTCACCAGAGTTAAGATAAAAAAATATCATACAAAATATAACATATCCATTTTTTCTAATACTCATGTAAGTAGGTGTTCCACCTTCGTAACAAATAGTGGCTATTAGCAAGACGACGCCTCATGAAGTCGAACGAGACTTGATTTGTCACCCTACTTTATTCCCTCAATTTTATTCCCCAAGATGACTCTTACATTTATGGTTGGACGGGTTTTAATTTCCATCTCACGCGTTAACCCTTTAAGGTTACGATTGCATTAATAATAGGTATTTACCTATGAAATTGCCATTCTGCAGTACTGGCCATTTCAAATCAAAATAATTTTTGTTTGGCTAAAAATTCTAATTTGAAATTAATTTTATTTTAAAAACATGGAATTCTTTTTCCAAAAGCAGTCATTTGTTTATTGATTAGTGTTACATTTTCATCGCATTTCATCTCATTTCTTTTTTGTCACCATGGATACGTTAAAAATTCGAGTAATTATGGAATATGAGTACCGTCGTGGCAGCAACGCGGCACAAGCGGCACGCAACATCAACAACGTTTACGGAGCTGACACTACAAACCAACGCATCACCTGTTATTGGTTTGCTCGCTTCCGTTCTGGGAATTTTGACCTGAAAAATGAACCTCGCAGTCGTCCGAAGACTTTGGTCGACAATGACGAATTAAAGGCGATTGTGGAAGTTGATGATACACAATCTACGGCTGAATTAACAGCAGCTTTCGACGTTACGTCAAAACAATATTGGTCCATTTGCGTTAAATTAGCAAGGTAAAAAGCTTGGCAAATGGGTGTCCCACGAATTCAATGATCGCCAGCGCCAAGTACGCATCCAGAAGTGCCTTGCACTGCTCAACAGACTTTTTTTTAATGTGGGGAAATCCCTTATGGATACGCCACCCACCCGGGGGAGAGGGTGGGTTATGTCCAAGTCGCACGGACTAAAACCCCACGGTGTACGTCTGCCGCTATAGTTGGGGCGGCACGAGATCTCTATAGACTTCATCGTGCCGCCCCAGCGGTTGGCCCAGTAGCGAAAGCGCCGCCGCCGGGCCCCGTCTTGTTAGGAGACAGCCGGGTACACACCGGCCGTCTCCTCCTTCCGCCGGACCTGTGCAATGGGAAGATGGGTCCCCCGACCCATCCTCCCCGGTCCAGCTACGGTGGGAGGAGGTGATCAAACTGCCGCCTCCTCCTGCCTGTCCTCCGTTGGCGGATAGAGTCACTTTTTAATAAATAAAGTAAAGACCTAATAATAGTTCACTTAGAAGTTGCCTAGGTTTATTATTTGTTATAATAAACTAGTTTACGGTTATTTTGGCGGGATCTTAGTTTTTTTTATCATAGGAGGCAAACAAACAGGCGGGTCACCTAATGTTAAGTGATCACCGTCGTCCTTAGACACTAGCAACACCAGGAGAGTCGCAAGTGCAAGGGGTGGAGGGGAGGTGATCCTCTGGCGCTCTCAATGACATAACGAAACGCGACAATGCAAGCACTGTTACGTCGGTTTCCAGTGGGTCGTGTGATACTAACCCGGCGAGCTGACTCATTCATGCTGAAACCATTAGTAGCTTCAGCTTGGCTCTACCATCTACAAAACCTACAACTTTCTAGTCTGTCATGTAGTGGCTTTTATATTCTGTTCATATTCTTACGTTATTTGTCCCTATATTTTGTAATGTTGCTGGTATTGTACGTAATATAGTTCAGGTATTGTACGTAAGTGAAGTGAATGGAAAATAATACTACAGAGCATAAATTTTAAGATGCCACAAAAACTCCCTGGAAAGTTCGAACAAGGGGCTATCATATTGTTAGAATATTGAAATAACAGCAAGACATATTTATTACCTACTCGACAATGGCAGTAATAAAGCGGGAAGATTAGTTGCCAACAAAAATTACTGCTCTTAAAAAAGTAGCTTACAGAGACACACACTTGCCTTATCTAATATAATTACGTTCAATGCTCACTAAAAATAATACCTACTAGCTGACACGGTGAACTTCGTACTAGCTTAGAGTCAATAAATGGGTTACACGATTTTTCATGATGTTCAAATTTGAACATATAAAATATGAAGATCATTAAAAAAACACTAAATACCGTATGGGCGGCAAAATTTAAACTTCGGTGTCAGTGTAAAAATAACTGGAAATATTTTTAAAAAATCAAGCATGTTATATGAATGAGTAGCGGACCAGGCGGACGTTATCGCGCCCTTATAATAAAAAAACCTTGACAAATTCACTCACTGTCACTGTCACTTTCTATATGCTCAGAGAGTTCAAATGTTAAGTAATGTAATTCTTTTTTTTTAATCTTTATTAAATTTAGGGACATAGGTCCACAAAGAACATGTAAGTCCCATCGTACCATAATTTTAACATATTCACAAAGCAGAATTAAACACAACTTCCATAAAATATTTGCTTCCTCACTTGCACACAAGATCTGACGAGGAGAGACGATTGGTTGTGTACCCAGCAGTCTCTCTATAGTAGGACGAAGTCTGGCGTTCACTCGCCAGGTTTCTCAGGAAGACAGCAGGTTCGATCCCTGGCCGCCCCTACCATGCGTACCCTCCATACCCTCTCCCCAAAAGGGTGGTGTACCCATAAAGAATTTCCCCACGTAAATAAAAAAATTAAAATAAAAAGGCGCACAAGAGTCTATGGAAGATACCGTGATATAATGTATTAAGTTTTAAATGAACACAAAATATCTTGTTATAGAATTTTTAACTTATCAATTGTTTATGTTACACTCGCACGTTCGCTGCACACTATCTTGAAGGCCAAATCATGCCGTTTCTCGAAGATTACTAACCAGCCAATGCTAGCTTTAAAATTATTGATTTTCAGCGAAATGGCGAACTCTTCAGCTTCTTCTTTCACTATGGGTCTGTAACACTGATATTTTGATTTGGACACTATTTGAACCACATTGTTTTTGGATTGTACTGTGCTTACTATCAGGCACAGTGCAGTCATTTCGCCGTGCTACCATTTAAAAAAAAATTGAGATTTTTACCTTGTCGACGTTTGTCTTATCGAGGTTCTACTGTACTTTATTGCGGTCACATTTCATCAACAAGTGTTGCAAGCCTTCAACCGATCCACACGTTACCCAACTAGGTGATACAGTTGTCCTCATAAGAAATAGAAAACTTGTTGAGAGGCATATGTCTGGAACGTACTCTGGTAGCAATAACAATAAGTAATGATGAGATAGAGTTCAAAACATATCTTGCCATTCCTCGCCTAAATATCGGATTATTGCCCGTTTTTCATTTAATAAACGTAAACGCAATTTAAATCCCTTTAATACTTTCAAAGCTCGTAAAGCTTAAATAATTAAACTTCAACACTTAAGATCAATACAGACTACTTTGTTTTGTACTAAACATCAGTTCCCAAACAACATTTATTGTTAGTCTCAAACAAGAATCAATATTATTACCAACGAAATAAGATCGAGTTTCGCTCGTTTCGATAACCTTATTCACAGAAAACTAAGGATCGAAATCAATTGGCACTGAACGCGAGACGATAGGGGGTTCGGTTATTTATTTTATTGTAACGGTTTTTAGTTCTAGAATGTTCTATATGCCTATATAGCTTTCTAAATCAGGGGTCAAGTAAAAGGTCAAATTTAGTATAGACATATTATACGCAAGCGTGTTCTATAGGTGAAAGAATGTTTGAAATCGGTTAAGTATTTTATTAGAAACAAATACTCAAATATGAAACTTCTAATTCTACTTCCAACAAGGTTGCGTTAAACGTTTAACACTACCATGGAGGGGGTATGAAAGCACTGTTGCGTTAACGATCAACGCTCCCGGGGAGGGGGAATATAAAGAAACAGAGCGAGAAAAATAATCAAACATTTCGTATCTTACGTAGTTATCGTAATCCCATTGTAAATGTTATAGATTTGGATATTTCTCCACTCGAAAATTATAATTAAAAGATGCGATCAATTCTTAATTGTAAGCAATGTTAAGAAAGTTTGTCTTAAAGAAACAATATGATTTCATTAAAAATACATTTCTACCCCTTCCTATTTTCATTTCCGCATTACGAAGTTTCACTTCTTCCGCGCTGAGGGACTCCACGCACTATTTTTTTCTCGAACTGACTACGCTATTGGCCTAGCAAAGCCTTAACAGCTTCACCGGACTAAAATACTCAAATCTTTTCTCTTTGTAATAATGTAATGTAATACTATTTAAAATTAATAATTTAATTAATTCATGAGAGCATCGCTTTTACACTAATCTCAAGTTTATTATAGACGCAAAGTGAGCGAACAATAAAGTAATGTACATTAACTAATTCACTTTCGCTGAGTTTTCCACGAGATTTAATTAATTAATAACTTCAAATGATAAGTTCGTGGCAGATAATTAAAATACGTGTGTTCAGTTCATAGCATCGTGAACGCAAAATGCTTATTATAATGTTTAATCTCTTAATAAATTGTTGAACTCTTGTACTTTCTAAGGACATGAACTCACGACTGCATTATTTTATTTAATGAATACTGTTTTTTTATAGAAATACTAAATGACCCGGACAGGCTTTGCCGTGGCTCAATTAACAGAACACGTGCACCATAGAATAAACTGGAGTTGAATAAAACATTGAAAACTAAAACGTGGCGCCATCTATGAGATATCTATAACAGTCGGTCCCCTACAGTTTTCTGTCGACAATCTAATTTAAAGCACCATCTATTAGAGACTAGTGAAACGTACATAACAATAATGAACATTGACAATCATTTAATTTGTAATTTATGTAATTAAAAATACACATTATTCTATCTCTCAAGTTGGACCAAATTAATACATAAATAATACATAAATGCCAACTTTCATGAAAATCGTTGAATAGTTTTTTTTTCTTTCTTCTTATCTGCAGACTCTCGGTCCGCACCATTTTTTTGCTATCGTTTTATTTAATGTGTAAGTTAAAAATCGTATCTGTGAGCATCTATTGGGTAGTTTTTTTTATTTTTCATATATATATTTATTTTACTATTTTAGACGTTATTGCCTTTATGGCGGTTTCATTCCGGTCCCCTATCGCCATCTTTAGGTTATAATCCACGCCACGTTGAATAGTTCAGATCGAGTTTCTTGCCGGTTCTTCTCGATGACTTGGTTGTTTTCCGAACCGGTGGTAGTTTTGACGTTCATACGTGCCTTCTTAGGGCCTAAATTGAATAAAGTGATTTTGATTTTGGTTCATCGTAGACAGACATCACGACACTGGATTTTTATATATTTAGACAGCAGTCTTTCGCGTCATTGTAAGTCGTATTAGTCAAGTGGTCTGGCTGATGGAATATCGACCCCATCATAATTAAAATTTATAACACTATCGGTTGACGGTGAAGGAAAACACCATAAGGAAACCTAAACTTGCGAAACGTTCTTACAGTATATATGTGGGGAAATATAGAATTGTGGATTTCTCGGAGTTTAAGATCGTCAATACGTCCGTGGGCTGGCGTGGTGATTATGTGCATGGCTTCCTTGGGGAAGAGGCCTAAGACCACAGGCCACACCACCCACTACAGATTGGATTTCTTTCAGGCTGATGTTTGTATTATTTCGCGACTATAGATTACGCCATTATCTTTTTGTAACTCTAACGATTTAAGAAATGGTTACAAACTGTATTTTATGGGAAACGTTCAGAACAATTGAACAAATAAGACTGAAAGCGTGTTTCGCAAACTTCGTTCAAGGGCGAATCGTAAAATAGGGCCTTGTAATTGGCACGCTGATGGATACGTTTTGCTTAAATTACATATAATTTGCAGACGTGAACAATTATAATGTAAGTTCGTTGTTGGTGTATGTAAAGTTTTAATAAAAAAAAACTTGACAAGTTATATACCTAAAGCTTCCACTTGAATCACTTGATCTACTGGTGTAAACTGCATGAATGAACTCCGTCCAGTAGTTTTTGAGCTTATCGCGAAAAGACGGACAGACAAGACAGAGGACTTTGTTTTATGTAGCGAATATAGATGAAATAGTAAAACAAAATTGTAATACAGTTTTGCAAAACTATAATCCTAAATATGGAACTAAATATTGAAAATGCGAACGGCCTCTTTTAAAAATGGCATAGATTTTCATAAGACGATCCATCCAGCTACCTATATATATATTAGGATTTTCGAGTTTAACTTCTTACATAACGCAGTGCCGTAGCTTTTGGAAAATAATTTTCAAAACACTGTATGTAGTCAGCCTTAACTCTTACTGCAACTTTAACAGGTGCAACGTCGATTTGAACAAAGTTCAACGCACCATACTTTAACCCCAACGTTAGTTTAATACCTTCCATTATTGCAACAGATTGGAAGCTTTTACTAAAACCTTCCATTATGAACTTTCATTTCAACGTACTTAGATTTCTGCTATCACGATGGCTATACTTAATCCTTATTTTCTTATTATTAGTTATTTATATTCGCAACTATCTTTCATTACATCAGCCTGTATTAGTAAACGCATTGGTTATATGCATCTTCCCGGAGGAAGGTATGGACATAATTGGCGATTTCAAACTCCAACAAACCCACAGTTTTATATTTTGTCACATGCGGCGGAACTGCAAGAACATTTATCAGATTCAGTTTTCCTTTATCATAAACCGATAGTATTACCCATTTTAATCAGTAAATGTACGCCAATTTCGAAAAATTCGTTAGTACAAGCCTGGTTTCACATTTGAGCGACTGAGACAAGACTGTACGCAGATTAATTAACCTTGTAATTGATTAACGCAACTTGCAGCCTTTCCATAAATCCTGTGCTGAGTTACAACCAGGAGTGAATATTAAGAATATCATCATAGCATTCATTGAACGTCTTACTTCTTACAGCTACTAGCTAATGCCCGCGGCTGTTCAAGTAGAATTACGGAAACGCTCTCACAAAAACATTTGTAAGTACGACACGCCCGCCATCTGTCATAACATGTAACGTGTACATTAAGTACATAAATACTAACGGTGTGTCGAATGGAATTTATCATCAGCAACATATTTGGAACTTTAACTATATAGCTACCTCAGTACTATATTTTTTCCTCTTTTTTTTTTTGTCTATGTATTTCACAAAACTGGTTACAAAAGAGTTTGATTCTGTTAACACTGATACGCTAAAGTTGTTAGTAATGTAATGTCTAGATGTGAAACTAACGTGCACAATATACGAGAGCTCAAAGATTTAAATTAAGTTTATATATTCAAATAAAATATATAAAAATGAAGCTAAAAAATGTAAGTACATTTTTTTCCAATTGAGATTTTATGGAGGCTAAAGGACAATGAAAAATATCAAATTTAGATTATGTATTATTGTATTTGTGGTGCATTCGGTAGAGGGTCGAGTGTTGTCCAACGTTTGATGAATACTTCGGTAGGAAGAATGTTTTACGATTCTGCAAACGACTGTTGTTTCTTTGTGCGATTAATTTAAATCTTACTCACACTGTATAAAAAGGTAACGAGGCGCGCAGCTAGTTAAAAGTATATATATATTGTATATCTTCGGCATCTAATTTAACAGATATAAAATCTATTTTATCGGGCATTATACAGATAAAAGATAAAAATATTTCACTAAGTTTTCGATTACAACTGATATTTTACGGCCACCACTTGGATTTAGAGATGGCAAGTTCCAAATTGTTCTGCAAGTTTATTTCCACTTCAACACTTACGTGCTATAGTCAGTATCATAGTTTTCATAGAAGTATACGGATCATTAAATTTCTGCTTCAAAATATCTTCTTAGTTTTCTATTGTTATATTAGTTTGGGTTGATTTATCTCTATGCTTATCGCCAGGAATAAAAGTTTCATACTGGCTGTTTTGTTAAAGTTCTCTCGATGTTGTAAGCTGAATTGTATAATATTTGTATTAACCATTAAATGTTCAACAGCTTCACCGGACTACATTAGAAAGTCGTTTCATACAGTATGCACATAAGTAAACATTTGTTAAATACTTTGTAGTCCGGTGAAGCTGTTAAGGCCTTGCTAGACCAATAGCATAGTCAGTACGAGAACAAATATGTTAAATATCCGCAATTGTGAGCTAAACATTTGGAAATTTTCCTTCAATTTTTAATATTTCTATGAATAAGCAAGCGAAAAGAATTACTACATCGATCACTGTATTGAATACCCATTGTCGTAGAATATGCACTTCTACTACTTCTATCTCTTTCTAATATTTAGCTTTGATTCCATTTGTTATAGTAATTCTTTTTTCGGCTAACAGATGGCGTCCTTAATTGCATTTTATTAACACAATATTATTGTCTATTACTTACTCTTAGTATATGTTTCTGTTTACAGACGACACTTTTCCCCCTTTCTCGTGCTCACGTTGCAAAATTATTTATTCTGTACTGAACTCTTACATTGTTATTTACTGTTTTTTATAGTAATAGTAGACCCACTGCAAGGCTATAAACTTCATCCCGAAGGTAGGTATGGGGACGATCAGAAAATTTCTCGGGTTCAGGTCGCCTCACGATGTTTTCCTTCACTGTCAGTCGATGTTACAAATTGCTATTAGTAAATGTATAGGAATTTAAAAAACAGAGTCTGTCGTAACACATGACCAAAGTGAAACTTTTGTATTCCAGGAAAACATTTTAATTCAAAAGATACAAGCGAACGCCACGTGCTATTCCCAGGCGGTCACCCATCCAAGTGCTGACCGCGCCCGACCTCGCTTAAATTCGGTTATCGGACGAGAACCGATGTATTCGCCACACAAAATGGTTGCCGATTCATTTACAGCCTGACTGGGTCGCAACCACCATGTATATGGCGAAAAAGCCCGTCATAGTGATTCGCTCCTGCGGGTCGCGTTTCAAGATCAGCCTGTGCATATCCAGCTTTTCTCAGGCCGGCATGACAGCGGCGACCGGCGATGGACAGTGTGTCACTCGGTGGTCGCCATTGTTTTTGTATTGTACTGTGCTTACCATCAGGCACAGTGCAGTCATTTTGTCGTGCTACTATAAAAAAAAACCGGCAAGAAACTCGATCGGGTTTATCTTCTTAACATAGACATATTTAACATAATTAACGCTACAATCGTTTTTAATGGATTAACAGAGAGAGGTCCTAATTCCAGACATCAGCATCATTCATATATTGATCCACTCTATAATAGCCTTTTGACACCAAAACCCGCTTGACATGGCGCTTAAACCTACAGTCTGGCAAATCGGTATTATGCTTTAAGACTTTGTTGTAAAACCTAACACAATTATACTGTCGAATATCGGATAGATATTCCGTCATTCAAACTACTATGCAATAACGACTCCGTTGTTTGATTGTGGTAAGTTCTACGGAGGATATAAATTGAGTTTTCATAGAAAAATAAACCGTTTTACTGTTAATCTTAAATTAAATGTTAACGAAACAAATTGAACTCAGTTACAGTTCTAACGAGTTCGTTCTGTTACGTAAAACAAAAGCAGCACAATGGAACTCATTCCGACTGGGCTTCGATATTATTCAAATATTTCGATGTTTAAGGTGAAATGGAATGTAATAAATAGTGATTTCAAACGCCCGGGGTTTATCCGTGATCCCGTAATTATGTTTAACGATCCCGGGAGTTTTATTTAATACTAGCTGGCCTGACCACGTGTTGCTGTGGATCAGCTATTACATTTAACATTAAAATGGGGTAATGAGTCTGCCTAAAAGCTATTGGGGTAAAAAAGTGATTCAGAAAGTGTTTAGAAGATGAAGTCAAGTACAAATCATCATAAAATAAACTAGAGTTGAAAAAAAAATTAAAACGTGTCGCCATCTATGATAGATAACAGATCAAATAGTTTTCTGTCAATAAACTAATTTAAAGCGCCTTCTGTCCGAGAGTGATGGAACTAACAATTAAAAACAATAACCAACATTGACAATAATTTACTTTGTAATTAAGAAGTATTGAGGTCATTCACTGAAATATAAATTATTATATCTCTCAAGTTGTACCAAATTGTACATAAATAATAATAAACTTTCATGACGATCGGTTGAATAGTTTCGGAGTTCATCGTAGACAAAAATCATGACACTGGATTTTTATATATTTACATATCAACCATAAGTAAACGGCATATATGTAACTACTATTACTTCAGAATATTTGCAATCATTTGGTTAATTCTTTTTAATTGTTTTATTGTGATCAGAGAAAAATCATAAGGAAAATTGAGAAATCTGAGTTAAAAAATATCCATATATAAAAGAATGAGTGAGTGAGTGAGACAGGAGATAGTAGAGAGATTTTAAAATTGACAAATAACGTTTAATTTTCCAGTTGCCGTTTTTTTACATTTTTACAATTACTATAAAAGAAAAATTTAGACAAAGCCGTGAATAGCAGTTAGTACACAGTAAACATCATAATTATTTTTTACGTCTGTCTACGTCCTCTTTTAGTTGTTCTAAATCATGTAACTGCTTCTGGTTAAGTATTTACTGTTTTTTGGTAAAATCTTTTATGTGTACAACGCTTGTTTGTTGTATTTATATAGAGAAGAAAGTTAGTGTGTTACACCATCATACCACACGGTAACAGCCAAGTTGCGACATAATATTCACCGTTTACTTGTAACCATTGCGACACATCGGCCACCTGCACATCACGCGACATGAGGCGACAAGTACGGGGAATTGAACCCTCGTCACCACCCGGGGATCGTGAGGCTCACCTTATACATTATATCAGAGTTAAAGACACTCTCGGTTCAGACTTCTAACGGTAGTGACTTCTTCTAGGTTTAGTACGTAGCTATTAGTTCATACCTCGAACAATAGTTACCTTTTAATGTTAAAGTTAATATAAGTAAAAGTGTATTCTTTGATATTAAATATTTATTATTAAAAGTGCATTTTTTTCAATCTCGCGGACGCGCCCCACATAATTAGTGTATAGATGCTTATGTAAAAGTCACTGATGATTTATTACTATCTTTTAAGGATACCTGTGAGTAATCATTTTTTATATTTTTATAAAGATTGATAGTTACATTTGGTTTTGTTGGATGCACAGAGATTGACGTCATTTCCAGATGCCACCATCGCTCACACATTGATCCACCCTATAACACCCTTTGGACATTAAAACCCGCTTGACATGGTGCTTTAACATACTATCCGGCAAATAGGTAATGTGTTTAAAGACTTTGTTATAAAATCTAACTCTATTTGTATTAATTAAAAACAATCCCAATCCAGCCACATACAATTTTCATACTTAACCACTTTATAATTAAGTCTAATAGTCAGAAAGTGATCTGAATCTTATTTTATCTCGGGGATTTATGAGAGAGGTGCATCACTAGTTAAAGATTGGAGGCGACAGGTGCGTTCCGAATACTCCTGACTTATTAGTGTGACGTCTGCTTGTTTGTGCTTTGAAGAGTTATCGAAATTATAATATAACAAAAAAGACAATACTACATTCCTAAACAAGATCTTTATATACATTTTGTAAACAGATTCTCAGTCGTAATTATAAACGAGAAAGTTTGTGAGTTTGAATGGATGTTTGTTACTCTCTCACGCAAAAACTAATTAGTTTATTTAATATGGTAGAGCCACGTCGAAGTTATTACTGGTTTCAGCATGAATGGGTCGGCTCGTCCGGGGTACTACCACTATCTCATAGAAAACCGACGTGAAGTAACAATGCTTGCATTGTTGCGTTTCGTTCGGTCAGTGAGAGCGCTGGAGACCCACCTTCCCTTCCTTCCCCTAACCCTTTCTCCCCCCCAACACAGGCTGGCAACGCACTTGCGACTCCCCTGATGTTGCAAGTGTCTATGGACGGCGGTGATCACTTAAAATCAGGTGACCCACCTGTTCGTTTGCCTCCTCATCATCTTCATCTTCTTACCCTTATCCCACCTAAGTAGGGTCGGCACAACATGTTTTCCTTTTCCACGCTCGCCTATCAGATGTCATCTCAGTCATCACACCTTTTACACACATATCATTTTTTACACAATTCATCCATCCTTTTTTCGGTCTTCCTCTACTCTTATATCCATCGACCGTCATACTCAAAGCTTTTCTAGTTACATGGTCTTCATCTCTCCTCATAACATGCCAATACCATGCTAACCTGTTATTATTATTATTGCCTCCTATGCTATAAAAAAAATTAAGTTTATAATACTTAATAAAACATGATTTATTGCTTATTTTAATTTTGGCAACCTATCTTCCATATGATTACCGCTATTATCGAGTAGGTAATAAAATTACAAAAGTGTTACGTTGATAACATGCCAATGTTATAACAAGATAGTACCTAGCTCCCTTTTTCTAGTTACATGGTCTTCATCTCTCCTCATAACATGCCCATACCATGCTAACCTATTACCTATTATTATTATTATTGCCTCCTATGCTATAAAAAAAAATTAAGTTTACAATATTTAACAAAACATGATTTATTGTTTATTTTCATTTTGGCAACCTATCTTCCATATAATTACTGCCATTATCGAGTAGGTAATAAAATTACAAAAGTGTTACGTTGATAACATGCCAATGTTATAACAAGATAGTACCTAGCTCCCTTGTCAGAACTTTCCGTGGAGATGTTAGGGCATCTCAGGATGCATGCCCTGATTATTATTTCCCATCCACTTATGCACAATAAGCAAATTATATTACAGAAAATGTCACCAATATTACAAAAGAATTAAATAATACAAGATTATGAATGCAATTTAGGCAACGGACGTAAGACAAGGCCTGCCAACTACGTCTCCGTTTAAAACCCAAGAACAGATTATGCTCCAATGTTATCATAGTATACAGCTAGCAATCGTAGGGTTTTTCTTTTTTTTTTACATTCTCTTAATTATTACCTCTGGTATATAATATACTATGATAGCACCGGAGCATAATCTGTTCTTGATTTTTAAGCGGAAATGCGGTTGGCAGGTCTTGTTTTATAGTAATAATTATAATAGCGTACTGTTATACGGGATTTTAAAAATCCCTTTGTGAAAAAAAGATTTATTCACTTAATATACTTATTATTTAACACTGAATAATTATGAGGATTAAGAGTGTTATGGACCGAGTCTGGTAATGAACTGCCGGGTGGTAATGAGGACCGCGAGAGGACTCGGAAAGTGCTGACGTTAGGTACTGGTAAAGGTGCTAGTTAGGAAGAGATATATTTCTTATTATTCTAAAAATACCTTTAAAAAAAAGTGCGTGCGTACAAAGTACACATGTCAGAAGTGAAACTTCTTTGGCGAACTAATTTATAAGTCTTGTTTATATTTATACAAATCTAAAACTTTACATTTCCGAGACTTGAAAATCGATCGACCGATCGATATCGAGGACCGTGAGAGGACTCGGAAAGTGCTGACGTGAGGTACTGGAAAGGTGCTAGTTAGGAAGAGATATATTTCTGTGGTGTTAGAGAAAGGCCAGCATATTAAGGTACATGGTTCGGATATAACAGTACGTAACAGTTGTCGTGCTTATGTCATGCAAATAATAAAAAAAAAATGATACTAGTCCTAACATAATGCTTATACTAATGACCTATTAGACTAATGGCTAGTCCGGGGAAGCTGTTAAGACCTTGCTTGGTCAATAGCGTAGTCAGTTCGAAAAAAAAAAAAAAGTTCATACTAATGGCAAGTACTAAATTACTATTGTCTATTCGTGACTGGACATCTTCAAACTGATCATGAGACGGCTTACAATATTATTAGATTTTTCTATATGCTGTTACATTATTTGCTTTCGTTATTAAATTTTCGATTATTCTAAATCATTAAAATGGCTAGACAATAAACAACACCAGGGGAGTCGCAAGTACGTTGCTAGCTTGTGTTGGGAGAGGGGGGGGGAAGGGTTAGGGGAAGGAAGGGAAGGTGGGTCTCCGGCACTCTCACTGACCGAACGAAACGCAACAATGCAAGCACTGTTACTTCACGTCTGCTATTTATGAGAGGGTGGTACTCCCCCGGGCAAGCCGACCCATTCGTGCTGAAACCAGTAGTAGTTTCAGCGTGGCTCTACCACCATTAAAATTGCTTTATTTATTAATTTTTGTTGAGCCTAAATCATCTAAACAATTAGATAATAATTATGGCGTCATGTATAGTGACGTCATACTTTTAATACTATTTTATAATGTACTCTGATATATATATAATAGTTTATGAATTTAGTAAATTTATCCAACGAACAAATACAGTTCAATAATGTAATTAATAAAAACCAGATCCATAAATGTCATATTCATATTCAATATTCATCATGAGCTAGTCATTTCTACACAGATATCGTACCCTTATCATCTTCATTTACGTTCAAGGTTAATAGCACTGTACTAAGTAAGTCAGTCGGTAATATGAATGATATATTGTATGTAATGCTTATAAACTTACAAGTATATTATAATAATATACTCGTAAATTTATGTGTAATTGCAAATAAGCGTGAAATTCAATAACGTATTTTGGAGTGTAAGGGGTATCGAATAACATCATAAGACTTGAGACACCCAAGCCAAGCTCACCTGCACGTGGTGCACCCTGCTGAATAACGTACGAGGCAATGGCGAAAGCGGGGTGGTAGGGCTTTACAGCCGGACTGGGTCGCAACCACCATGTATGGGGCGAAAGAGCCCGTCAGAGTGATTCGATTCTGCGGGTCGCTTTCGGGATCAGCCTGTGCATATCCAGCTTTTCGCAGGCCGGCATGACAGTATGTCACTCGGTGGTCGCCATTGTTTTTGGATTGTACTGTGCTTACCATCAGGCATAGTGCAGTCATTTTGCCATGCTACAATAAAAAAAAAAAGAAAAAACATGCTACATAATGCATAAATAAGATGTCATAAGGTAACCATGTGATGATCAAATAGTATGAGGAGAGTTGGGCATTTGCACCAAACTTAATTAGTTTAAATTGCATTTTAAAATAGTATAATTCAAGTAAACAAATTTAAGTAACTCAAGAAGATAAATAGCTCGTTGTATGTTCAACAGAATATACTATAGATACGTTATTTGTTACCATTGACCATACTGTTGTCAATACAAATGATTGCTACAACTGATCCTACTACTTAACCAAGGAGATGGCCAAAAAAAGTATATTAAAATAATTCCTAGGAAAATTGAAAATTAATTTCTGCGTCATTTCGCAAGAGTCACCAGTTAGCAGATACTGCCATTATTAGGTTAGTCTACTTCGTTAACTTCCATAGTTTAATGCTTTACGGTAGTTTACTTTGAGAGACGGCCACTGAGGTAGAAACTATAAAAACGGAGAATTTGAGAATTTTACTATATGGGTCGCGAATCATTAAAGACTAAGTTACAGAAATTACATATCTTAAGTCTGCCCTCCCGATACATTCTTGATAATTAAATATATGCCCCCAAAAACTTACAAGAGCCAATTAAAAAAAAAACTCAAAATTATTTTAACAAATTAGTCATCTCGTGTTCAGGCTCTGTAAGATTAATAACAGGATATAGGTAATAGTGTTAGGTTTTATTATAAGATCCTAAAGCCCATTACCAATTTGCCGGATAGTAAGTTTGAGCATCGTGTGAAGCTAAACTGCGGATATTTCGTGCAATTTATAACATGGAGCCTCGATAATTATTAAAGACTAAGTTTCAGGAATTTGGTATTAGTAATTCGGTTAACTCTACCTTGCCATTATATTATCGATAATTTAATGTATGTCCAGAAAAACTTATATATGCAGGATCTAGTAAAAGACCAACATAATTTAAATACTAGGAAAAGCAACAAACTGGTAATTCCATGCTTCAGGCTCACTAAGTCCAAAAACAGTTTTTTAGGTAACAATGTTAAGTTTTATAAGAAAGTCCCAAAACACATTACCGATTTGCCGGATAATGAGTTCAAGAACTATGTCAATCGGGTTTAAATATCTAAAGGCTATTATAGGGTGGATCAATATGTGAACGATTGTGACGTCTGGATATGACGCCCCTCTCTGTGCATCCACTAATAAAGAATGTAACTATTTATGTTTTTAACCGAATTCAAAAAAAGGAGGAGGTTCTCAATTCGACTGTATTTTTTTTTAATATATATAACTTGAAGAAATAAGTCTGGTCGAGTTTCTTGCCGGTTCTACTCGATGACTGGGTTGCTTTGTGAACCGGTGGTAGCTTTAACGTTCATAAGCGCCTTCTCAGGGCCTAAATTGAATAAAGGATATTTTGATTTGATTTGATTTGTTTGTTTGATTACCACCTTTCTGTTAATTATTTTCTTCTTTAATTGTAACTAAATTTCTGGTGAGGTTGGGTTTGGACATTTTGAACCTAAGATAATAAATCCAAGATAGGTGAAGGTGAAGAATGTACTACGTCTAATACCGAAATCATATAAAAATAATTATAAATAATATTTACAACTAGCTGTACCCGCAGCTCCGCACGCGTTTTTTAAAAATCGTATTAAAGAATTATAGATTTCTGAGACTATGTACAAAAACACAGAAACGCTCTTTAAAGACAATTGTAAGTACGATGCGCACGCAACTAAAAGTAACATGTAACGTGTACATTAGATATATAAATACAAAGAGCGTGCCAAATGAGGTTTGTCATCAGCAACACATATGGAACCATAACCAACCATATAACTACCTCAGTGCTCACTTACACTGTATAAGGAACTATTGAAACAATAACTAAAAATATTATTATAAAGATTTATATTTACATTACATTTAATATACATTGCTATTATTATAATTAAGATTTAGTGACTATACAAAAAATAAACGCTTGTCTGTTCCGCAACAAATTGTATTATGGAACTCTTTACGTAATACGTTTATAATCTAAGATCTTATTAGGAAGACCTCTATATCATTAATGTTATTAATAATTATAATGTCGAATTGTAAACAATAAGCCGATAATTATTTCTGTCATTAAAAATAAAGAATAAGTTGAAATCTTGCTAAATTTCATGCAGACAAAGTCGCGGGTAACAGCTAGTCTAAAATAGAATAACCACAATTACTTTTTATTAGGTTCGCTATCTACCAGTGAAAGTCCCGTGAAAATCGATGTAACCGTTTTGGTGATAGCACAGCGGGCGAAGCCACGGTTAACAGCTAGTATAAACTAAAATTACTTAAATTACTTCTTATAAGATCAACTATCTGTCAGTGAAAAATATCTGAAGATCGATCGAACCGTTTTGGAGATAGCATTGCGGGCGACGTCACGGTTAACAGCTAGTATAAACTAAAATTGCTTCAATTACTCTTTATAATGTCCGTTATCTGCCTTTGAAAGTCCCGTAAAAACGGTCGAACCGTTTCGTAGATAGCACTGCAAGCGAAGTCACGGTTAACATCTAGTCTAAATTAAAATTACTTAAATTACTTTTTATAAGGTCAGCTATCTGTCAGTGAAAGTCCCGTGGAAATCGGTCCAACCGTTTTGAAGATAGCATGGCAGACGAAGCCGCGGTTAACAGATAGTCTAATTTAAAGTAGCCTAAGTAACGCGCTGTAATTTTTCTATCTGCCAGTGAAATTCCCGTCAAAATCGGTTTAGCCGTTTCGAAGATTACCCGGATCAAACAGACAGACAGACCGACAAAAATGTTAAAAATTGCATTTTTGTTATTAGAAGCGTGTATACTTTCATACCCAATCAGTGATTTTTTTTTATTTTGATATTACATACAGACACTTCATTTTTATTATATGTATAGATGAAATTTTACAAACTGAAGATAAGGAAACAGAAAGTTTATACCATTTAATTTTCATGTGACTGATTCAGAACTTATTTTTACTGTTACTTCATGATTTCCGAAGAATTTAACTGTCGACAATTTCGACCATTAACTTATGCGATTTCGGATAGCAACGTGACGTGAGTAAGACGTACAAAACATAAGGCAATTCATGCACTCTGATCGACTCGTACAAAAACCTTATAACTGATGTTCATTCTTATTTCACCCTGTATTAACCCTACAAATATTTTGCGATACTAATATTACCCTTAGAGCTAAACAAACCCTTCCTGATTTAAATAGAAGTTCCTTTGTTTTGGCATTCAATTCTGAGAAGCGGTCAGCTGAAGAAACATGAAACTTGTATTATATTATGGTGCCCGTGAAAGAAGAACAAATCATTACGGATCGAGACCTGTATTAAGTTTGGCTAAAAGAGGAATACTGCTACATCTATTTTAACTACTCAAAATGGTACATTTGGCAACGTATATCACGAGGTGTTTCAGCTAAATTCTCATGAGCAACAAGCTATTTTAATTCACGCCAGAGTTGCAGTCCTTTGGGAATTATTTACACACAGTTTTATATTGACGGCGTAATTATTTACTGATTTTGATAAAAAATAACAAGCCGATATCTTGGGATTTACTGGACTTACAGCGGATAAGTTTCCTACAATCTCGTCGTAACCGGATTTTACCTTCAGAGTATTAACATTTCAACCCCACGTCGTTATCTTGGATATTTTGTTACCATCAGCTTCATTAATAATCACAAGAGATAAATAATCTTCCCAAATGATAAAAATGTAATAAATTTCTCATATTATTTTATTTTGTTTTAATTTCAAGTCAAATTCACAAGTTGTTTACTTCACAAACATTGAAGGGGCTGGTGGGACCGTATAAATAGGCCCCACCAGGATATGCGATAAAATAATTAGGAAGCGTGGGAGCGGTTGGTAGTGGCCTTGCCTATAAATAAATAAAATAGCAAGAACCCCAAATAACAGCGTGGACTGACCTGCAACTCAGCACCTCGCACGTAGAAGCGGCGTCCCAAGCGAAATATGCGATGACTGCGAGTTGTTCTCCAATCTCCTCAAGCGGGCGGCGTAAATATATGCTATTTTGATTTTTCTAGTGCGGACACCATATAATAACTCAGCGTTTACAATATATATTTTAATGTGGTGTAAAAACGTTGCGGAGTAATATTGTTGCGGTGAAAAAATATGGAAGAAAAACGACAAGGATTTTATTTTATTCTTTTTCTTCTTATTTGT
Organism: Antheraea pernyi; assembly: GCA_015888305.1. Lineage (NCBI taxonomy): Eukaryota > Metazoa > Arthropoda > Insecta > Lepidoptera > Saturniidae > Antheraea > Antheraea pernyi. Next base: position 221,459 of record MU159289.1, on the reverse strand, counting down.
CACAGTGACATCCAAAAAGTTCGTATCTAAGGCGTCTGCATGCTCCGTACTTGATCAATGAGATCGAGGCCATAAACACATCTCATTATCTGGAGCGCAGTTATTAAATTTATTTATAAGGGGCCAACCATACTCCCCGCGTTAAAAGTTCGAAGAACTTTTAAAAGAATAATAAAGGTAAGAGATGAAAATTAATAAAAGAGAAAAAGGAAAAGAAAATATACATGAAAACCAAGTTACATGATAAGCGATTGCGGAGTGGACATATTCTGACGGTAAGGCGTTCAAAGCTACCGAATTTCGTTCTTACCGTCGCTAATCTAACTGTATGATCCGCAACGGTATAAACAGCGATAATTATACTAATCAGTCAACTTAAAGGTGGAGAATTTTTCTGTCCAAAGATTACGACAGTTTAAACTCCTATGGGTTTATCTAGATTCGCCCATTTGTATATATATTTAGTGTATGCAAATAATTAAAGCGTTACCTTTTGCAGAAAATCTAAAAAGTATAATTTTTTTGCGTTGTATAAAATTGATGTAACGCAGTAAAATAGTAATAAAATAATTGAAAAAAATTGCAGTTAATTGTAAATCCAATGCTCCTGTATCTAAAATAATATCTACACAGTATATGTTTATACAAAATATACACGACTTATATTTACGCAGAATTCAATTGAAGTGCACGGTCATCGGTAAAGTACATAAAAAAAACATAAAAAATGTTTTTTTTTCGACCTGACTACTGCTATTGGGCCGGGAAGGCCTTAACAGCTTCAACGGACTACTGTACTTTAGAAATGCACTAAAAAAATCGAGGCAGTCATAAGGACTGCGTCAGAAGTGAAAACTCAATACAACAGAATGACTATGTTCTGTTTTGAATTTTATATTAATTATAGTCTATTTAAATTTAATAATTTGTATATTGAAATTATTAACATTAGTCGGGTTTTCACGTCTATTGGCACTCCGAACAATAATTATATACATTTTTAAACAGTTTATTAAATAATCAAACATATAGATAGGATGCACAATCTCAATATAAAATATCAATATTATATGTATAAATATACTAAGCGTCGCTATTCTGACGCAAGCCGCGCAAGCGCAATACGATCGGTCACGCTTACTAGCATGTCATGACGCGAAATTATAAATTTATCTCCTGGTAAAAATTCTGTTCAAAGCGCCTAAAAAAGTTTTCGCTCCTAAAAAACGTGTTGCGTCTCGCTAAGAAGTTCCGTTGTAGTCTATAACATCCTTGGTCATAATTTGGCTATATATGTTGGCTCGTTAACGTTGTAGCATGTTTGCGTTATAGCGTCAGATATGTCAATGTACCTTAGTTCGAAACTTTCCAAATGAGCCGGGGTTTCGGGTAAGGAAATCATTGTAATTTCTTCTAAGCCTACCTAGTTAATTATCACTGTCAATTTCAAATCAGTTGCCTAGCGTCTATATGTGTGCCCCGGCAACTGTATTAGAGAGGCAATTCACTGCTAAGTTTAACGTGTTATAATCTTATACACTATCGCCATTTAAGTAGTAGATATTGCATGTTTAAAACACTAACTGTGGTTAACTGTGTGATTTCTTAAAACACAATCATCTATACAAGGATATTAATTAGGTTTTATAACAGACTCCTAAAGCACATTACCGATTTGTCCGATAGTGAGTTCAGGCACCATGTGAAACAGGTTTTAATGTCTAAATGCAATTCTAGTGTGGGAGATTATGTGAACGATGGTGATGTCTGGAAATTACGTCTCTCTCTATGCATCCACCAAAAACAACTGTAACTATGTATGTTTGTAAAACTATGTATAATGAAAAGGTATATTAGATCGAGTTTGTTGTCGGTTCTTCTCAGGGCTGAAATTGAATAAAGTATTTTTCGTCTATCTATCGCATGTCGTATTACGTGCATACGTACGTATGTTGTAATAAATTATTACAAGCGGCCGCGCAAAGGCGCTTGGCAGAGCAACTATATTCAAAATGATTCAATGATTTCAATAAATATTGTGCCCAGTTTTTAACATGCGTCTATCGACTGAAAGTATTTATTACTAGCCGACCCGTGCCCGCTTCGTTGGGCGGTAATAGGCATTATCATGCTACAACTTTTCTCTAGAACTCAATCATATATCTCTCATCGTTAAGGCAGCGTTCGTAAGAAACGTTTTCGTTCGATCATTTTTTCTTCGACTCTCCATATATCCCCTACAACCTCACAAACTTTACCTCTTTATAATATTAGTATAGATAATATAATTAGTTAATAGGACTTCGTACGCGTGGAATAGTTATTTTGGGCTAAGACGCAGCCGAAGCTCTCAAAAGGAAAAAAAACCCGATTTTAAAACATTCTTCATTGTTGCTCCGCTCCTATTGGTCTTAGCGTGATGATATATAGCCTATGACACTTACAAAATCGGTTTAGTAGTTCCTGAGATTACCCCCTACAACGTCACAAACTTTACCTCTTTATAATATTAGTATAGATAATATAATTAGTTAATAGGACTTCGTACGCGTGGAATAGTTATTTTGGGCTAAGACGCAGCCGAAGCTCTCAAAAGGAAAAAAAACCCGATTTTAAAACATTCTTCATTGTTGCTCCGCTCCTATTGGTCTTAGCGTGATGATATATAGCCTATGACACTTACAAAATCGGTTTAGTAGTTCCTGAGATTACCCCCTACAACGTCACAAACTTTACCTCTTTATAATATTAGTATAGATAATATAATTAGTTAATAGGACTTCGTACGCGTGGAATAGTTATTTTGGGCTAAGACGCAGCCGAAGCTCTCAAAAGGAAAAAAAACCCGATTTTAAAACATTCTTCATTGTTGCTCCGCTCCTATTGGTCTTAGCGTGATGATATATAGCCTATGACACTTACAAAATCGGTTTAGTAGTTCCTGAGATTACCCCCTACAACGTCACAAACTTTACCTCTTTATAATATTAGTATAGATAATATAATTAGTTAATAGGACTTCGTACGCGTGGAATAGTTATTTTGGGCTAAGACGCAGCCGAAGCTCTCAAAAGGAAAAAAAACCCGATTTTAAAACATTCTTCATTGTTGCTCCGCTCCTATTGGTCTTAGCGTGATGATATATAGCCTATGACACTTACAAAATCGGTTTAGTAGTTCCTGAGATTACCCCCTACAACGTCACAAACTTTACCTCTTTATAATATTAGTATAGATCTATTCCGTTCTCTAATACGCAGTTTTAAATTAAAATGTATAGTTGGATATCTTGTATTCTGTTGATTTCCCATTTTCCTATTATTAAGTTAAGATTAAGAACAAGACTTTAATACCCCAAATCAAATAATATTGCGAAAAACTTCAGTTAAATACCTACGATGCGAAAAAAGTTTTCACTTGCATCGTGGTTCCATAAAATCACACAAAGTTTTTTTTTAACCACTGTTATTCAACAGGGTCCCAGCTATCAAGCGACTGATAAGATCAAGGCTGAGTACATGCCACCAGCGATCACCAACGCGTACAGGAAGCCCGTGCTGATCGGTCAGGGTCACATGCAGTGGCTTTATGATCACGAGGGGAAGAGATACCTAGATCTCTTTGGTGGTATCGTCACCGTCTCAGTTGGGCATTGCCATCCGTAAGTGTTATTGTAGCCTGTTTTGTTCTTTCAGCGATTGTAATTATTCTTTTGTTGTATTCTTGTGTTTGGTGAAATAACACTTAACATTACCGGACTAGATCTTAAGTGCAGCTAAATTTATTTATAGTTAATAGATAAGCAGCGTAATTCCTGATACGTCTATATCACACTGTGTCGTAATTTTTTGTCGGGTTTTGGTCACTGCATATGTTCACTAATTAAAGGGAGTTTATTAGTCCGGAGCCGGTTGTCGAGTCGGTTTTTAAACCCATGGACAGAACTAGTCAATATCAAAATCAAAATATCCTTTATTCAATTTAGGCCCTGAGAAGGCGCTTATGAACGTCAAAGCTACTACCGGTTCGGAAAACAGCCCAGTCATCGAGAAGAACCGGCAAGAAACTCGATCTGGTT
>MU159289.1:205328-217084 GCA_015888305.1 Antheraea pernyi | reverse complement strand
ACATTTTAAAATATAGCGTGACTTGCAAGTAAAAGCGTAACTAAAGAAAAGAGCGTAAATATAAGAATTCACCAATATAAATTACGTGAATCTTATATTAATAACTAATTACAAATATGGACAACCAAACAATTTATGAAAGCGGAAATTTCAAATCGTGAGATATATGCGGATAAAATATAGAACAAAAAATGCGGTGATGCGATGCAATCTCTCTGTGTTTTCTTCTCGCGCGCCCCGTGAGGGGCGTGTGGGGAGACCATCCCTGGACGGATCCTTTTATGGTGGCTGCTATCCGCCGCCCTTAATGAAGGGCGGGTCGTTTAAATGCATTCTGCATTTGTGAAGGCTTTCCGCGGCGTGGCTTTTCGGCCGCGCCTAAATATTTGTTGTGGTGAAGAGGCGGGCCACCTGCGTGGCCGGGCTGCGGTATAGCGCACCTAGGAAAAGACTTTCTCTAGGTACGCTATGCATGCCTTCTCGGCTTCTGTTCCTGGGCTTTCTCCTTTTAAATTTGCCGCTCTTTTAATAATGGAGATCATCGCGTCTTTACGACTAGCGTTTTCTGATTAAATCCACAAGACAGGTCTCGAGCCTAGTGTGGAGATCAATGTATAATCTAGTACATAAGTAGAAAGAAACATTGTTATATTATCAATATATATAAGCCTAGGATAAGTTGTTTGGCAATAAAATATTTTTTTTTTTTATTTATTTATTATTACATGAAAATATATACCGTAACTTACGAACAAGTGACTTTATGATAAAATTACTTGACTTGATATAATGAATAAAAATAATATAATGCAAATGTAGAGGTAGTGGAGACACGCTGAAGCTTATTGGTTTCAACATGAATAAGTCGGTTCGCTCGGGGTAGTACCACCCTCTCACAGAAAACCGACGTGAAGTAACAGTGCTTGGTCAGTGAGAACGCCGGATACCCACCTCAATGCCCCTTTCCATGCCCCCACTCCCCCTCCCTTAAACAAAGGCCGGCAACGCACTTGCAACTCCCCTAGTGATGCTCGTGTCTATGGACGGCGGTGATAACTTACCATCAGGTGATCGTATGTTCGTTTGCCCCCTATAATATAAAAAAAAACATGAACAGAAAATAGATCAGGATTACTATTAACTGTGCTTCGCGGTTACACTTGTCTTTGAACCCTCGACACCTCGTACCGTGTCACACGGTCCCCCTGTACTAATACTTGGTTATCGCTTAGTTTACTTTCTGTTTTTTTTTTTACTTTTGTTTACTTTTTTTTTCAATTTTGTTGTTTTCGTAGAATATAGTGGGATAGAGGGGTGGTCGCAACTTAATACGAGTCACTTCGCTTTCCATTGACGCGTCGCATGAGCATTACGTAACGAGATCACAAAGATCTCCAGTAATGATTGACGTGCAGGTCACAAAGTCGTGCCAATTTTAAAATCCGTTAAATGCCTTCAGATTAGTGATCACATGCTTTACTAAACACGATATTAGCTAACTGTGATAATAGTGAGTTAGATAATACTAACTGTGCAAGCGACTCCTTCCGCGTGGAACCTAATATAAAAATACAGGGACTAATAAAATTATCTGAATGTATTAAGTTCATTTACTTATCTACTTTTCTCTCGTACTTAAGTCGCATCGTCATTAAAATTACATTTTGATCCAGTCAACCGATTTGAATGAAACCAGGAATAAATGTTACTCGAAGATTTATTTTATGATTTTCATGGCGAAGCTTTATCGTGAAGGTAGTACTTCAGCAGTTATGCATGTTCAAACAAACAGACAGACAGACATTTCTAAAGATGATTGAAATGTATTTTAATATTTATTCAAATACACCTGCAACGATTTTTTTTCACATAAATCTAAAAAGTTCAGACTACAGACACGTTAAATTTACATTATTATTATATGTCTAGATATTTTAATTGAAAAAGTGCTTACCATATTAGACCACATTGTACTTTAATATATTAAATTTATTTATAAGGGGCCAACCAAACATATTTATATCTATGACTTGTTTATACAAAGTTTTTGGCAGGATTTAGTCTGGAATATAGTGACTTTTATATTTTATACATAATTGTGTTATTTGGGTCTATAATATATATTTGCTTCAGGCTCACTAAATCCAAAAACAGTTTTTTAGGTAATAGTGTTAGGTTTTATAATAAAGTCCCAAAACACATTACCGATTTGCCTAATAGTGAGTTCAAGAACCATGTCAAGCGGGTTTTAATATCTAAAGGCTATTATAGGGTGGATCAATACGTGAACGATTGTGACGTCTGGAAATGACGCCCCTCTCTGTGTATCCACTAATAACGAATGTAAATATTTATGTTACTGTACAAATATATGACATGGAAAAATAAACCAGATCGAGTTTCTTGCCGGTTCTTCTCGATGACTGGGCTGTTTTCCGAACCTGTAGTAGCTTTGACGTTCATTAGCGCCTTCTCAGGGCCTAAATTGAATAAAGGATATTTTGATTTTGATTTTTGATTTTATAGTTTGTAATATTGGTAACATTTTATGTAATATAGTTCGGTTATTGTATGTACGCAAGTGAAGTCTATGGAAAATAATATCACGGACATTGACATTTAAAAACCCAAGACATACAGTCTCGAATAAAAGTAGCGCTCGAAACCGTCCTGCAAAAACTCTCCAACGTGGTTATAGTTGTAGTACGATGAACTTATGATTTTGCAAATTCAATCTTATCTGAATGGTATAAAGTTAACAAGGGCGCAAGCGACGCAAGACTTTGAAATCAGTGAATAATCCAAAATTATGCACTCATTCCTGTGTGCCTACTGTGAGACGTTAAGTGTGCATCTTGGGTTTTTGTATATCAATGACCACGGAGCATGAATTCTATGATTCCACAAAAATAGCCTGTAAAGTTCTAGCAAAGGCCACCATCTTGTTAGAACATTGGAACATTGAAATTATCACAAGGAAACTTTTATTATTAGAAATATTGGCTATTCGACCATGGCAACAATAATGTAGAAGATTGGTTGTAAAAAATGTTGTTTTTTTATGTTTGTTACATCAGAAATTCCTTATTTATATCCTTTTTTTTTCGAACTGACTACGTTATTGGCCTTGTAGGGCCTTTACAGCTTGACCGGACTAGTTATTTATGGAAATAATTCCAATTTCGAAAATAATTGTAGAGAATATAAAATTGAGATTGGACCGTGTATTCTAAATAAGAAAGAATAGAGAACTCTTCAAAATCGAATAGTAAATGTATAGTGTTTGAGATATTGGTGGGTATATAACAATCTAAGACTAAGTACGTAACTCAGTATGCTCGGAGACGTTCTGGTGGTTCTTTAGAGTAGATTTTATGACTTCAGTTTTATTTATATGTTAAAATTTTCTTGATTTACAAAGGGAAAGACACAAAAAACAAAAGACAAAGAGTCAAAGACTGTTGAATTTTTAAATTATTTTATAGTACAAATTATTAAAATTCATAATTTGTAAATTGAAATTATTATCATTAGTTTTGTTTTCACATCTATTGGCACTCCGAAAAATAATTATATACATTTTGATACAGTTTTTTAATTAATCAAACATATCAGAGGCTGCACAAGCTCAAAACAAAATATCAATATTAGATAGATATATACAGACTGTTATACTACGCGCTGCTAATCTGACACAAGCCGCGTAAACGCAATAATAAAATTATAAGTCTTTGTCCTACGGAAAATACCACTCAACGTCCCTAACGAATTTTTCACTACATACACAGTTTAGCAGTACACCGTCGCAGAATCCTATATTTTTATAATAAATATTTTATTGTCATAGCGTTACCAAACGACAACCATAAATTAGCTGCAGAACAATGGTGTCTTCAATAATTTACCATCTAGTACATATGCAATGCATTATTATATATGTTGTAATATATAATAACTAATAATTATAACTTAATAATATAATACAGTAGAACCTCGATAAGACAAACCTCGTTAAGATAAAAACCTCTATAACTTCAAAAAACAATCTGTTCCTTTCCTGAAGGCTAAAACCTCTTTTACTTAAAATACGCACCCTCGATAACTTAAACGAATAATTTCAATATTAGCCCTCAGTTACTTAAAGAAATGTTTTGATGAGCTCTGTAACGTAGACTGTCTGTCAATGAGCCATTTCGAATGAATGCACAAAACAAAAAGTTTCTCGAATTTCTTTGGATGCATATGTTTAAAAGTTAAATTGTTAACACATAAATTAACAACACTAACACATACGCTGATAAATTAAAAGCGGATTAAAAAGAAAAGATGTTGCTGCTCAGTTTGGAATACAAAAAAGTACATTATCACTTGTAATTAAAAAAGAAGCAGAAGTCTTGAAGAAACAAGAATCTGGAGAAAGAATTCCCTATTTTGGTGCAATTTCTATTTACGTGGAGTCCAGTGAAGCTGTGAAGACTTTGCCAGGTCAATAGCGTAGTCAGTTCGAGAAAAAAAAACTATTTACGTGGTTCAAACAGTGTCCAAACCAAAATATTAGTGTTACAGACCCATAGAGAAAGAATAAGCTGTAGAGTTCACCAATTCGCTTAAAATCCATAATTTTAAAGTTTACAATGGCTGGTTAGGAAACTTCGAGAAATTACAAGATTTAGCCTTCAAGAAAGTGTGCGGCGAAAGCGCGAGTGTAACACAAACCCTTGATAAGTTAAAAACTCCATGACTTAAAATATTTTGTGTTTCCCTTGGATATTAACTTATCGAGGTTCTACATATAATATTTAAAGGTGGTAAAGCCACTCTGAAGCAATTATTGGTTTCAGAATGAATGGGCTCGTCCGGGCTCGGGCTCGACTACCACCCTCTCACAGAAAACCGAAGTCAAGAAGTCAAGTAACAGTGCTTGCATTGTTGCGTTTCGTTCGGTCATAAGAGCGCCAGATAAAGCCACTCCCCCACTAATCCCTCTCCTCCAAACCCCCTTCTCCAAACATAGGGTGGCAACGCACTTGCGATGCTTCTGGTGTTGCATGTGTCTATGGACGGTAGTGATCACTTAACATCAGGTGACCCACCTGTTCATTTGTTATTTATCCAAAAAATAAAAATAATAACTATTTCCATTACCGTTGACGTCCATCTTGTTTAACCGTGAAATGAAATAATATGTTTATGTGTTATAAATCGCATATTAATATAATGTGTAACTGCAAATAAGCGTTAAATATTTCACATTACCAATAACAGGTAACGTGAGAATTCATCATACTTTAATTTATCACAAGGCTACCATATAACAAGCAATATTTAGTAAAAGAGTAATACTAGGCAGATTGTACCCACGAAATAATAATGAAATGAATCTAATTCACAGATACAATTGGTATGTTCGAAACGAATATTGGGTATAGGCACTCACAACTCTTCAAATTTTTGAGGAGTAAGGGGTGTCGAATAACATATAAGACTTGAAACACCCAAGCCAACCTCACCTTAACGTGATGCACCCTGCTGAATAACGAACGAGGCAATGGCAAAAGCGGGGTGGTAAGGTTTTACAGCCTGACTGGGTCGCAACAACCATGTATATGGCGAAAAAGCCCGTCACAGTGACTCGCTTCTACGGGTCGCGTTTCTGGATCAGCCTGTGCATATACAGCTTTTCGCAGGCCGGCATGACAGCGGCGACCAGCGATGGATAGTGTTTCACTCGGTGGTCGACGTTGTTGTTGGATTGTAGTACTTACCATCAGGCACAGTGCAGTCATTTTGCCGTGCTACAATTTAAAAAAAATAGCTTCATACTAGGTACACTAAAATATTAGTATTAGAAATAGAGCACATTCAAATTGAACCTAAAGAATATAATCGGTATAACAAAAAGTAATAAAAAGAATCAAAACACAACATAACCTTTAAATCAGTAGTATAGTAAATTGAGCATATTGACACCTCGGTTGAGTTTTCAAGAGCCAGATTTCAAAATGGCGGATCGTGTCTTTATTTTATTTTTTAATTTCACGTCATCGTAAATAGTAAATTTATGTTTTAGTAAAAAAAGTTTGTACAAATAAAAAAATACATTTTACATAACAAATATGATTTTATAAAACATCGTTTGTGATTTTTTTTATATCATAAGAGGCAAACGAACAGGTCGGTCAAGTGATCACCACCGTCCATTGACACCAGCAACACCAGAAGAGTCGCAAGTGCGTTGCCACCCTGTGTTGGTGGGAAAGGGGGAGGAGGTAGGGTGGAGGGTAGGGGGAGGGAGTGTAAGAGGAAGGAGGGAGGTGGGCCTCCGGCGCTCTCACTTACCGAACGAAACGCAACAATGCAAGCACTGTTACTTCACGTCGGTGTTCTGTGAGAGGGTAGTAACCCGGACGAGCCGACCCATTCGTGCTGAAACCAGTTATAGCTCTATGTATATATATACTATGTATATAGTATCTATGGACGGTGGTGATCACTTACATCAGGTGACCCACCTGTTCGTTTGCCTCCTATGATATAAAAAAAAAAATTTTTTTTGGGAAAAAAACTCCAAACTATAGCCAGGAACACACAGATGCAATAACTAAAATTTAAAGTTCGATGGATGCCTTTGAAAAATGAAATGAAAAGTTGTCCTTTGGACAGATCTTTTGTTTGGATATATCCTATGACATATTAGGAGGAGAGTGAAAAATAATTTCAATTTTTTTTTGCACACTCTCATGTACATATACTAGCTTCTGCCACTGACTTCGTCCGCGTGGAATAGTTACTTCGGGCTAACGATAACCCGCAGTGGAAGCTCTCAAAAAGAAAAAACACCCCGATTTGAAACATTCTTCATTGTTGCTCCACTTCTATTGGTCTTAGCGTGATGATATATAGCCTATAGTCCTAATCAGAGCCACGCTGAAACTATTATTGGTTTCGGCATGAATGGGTCGGCTCGTCCGGGGTAGTACCACCCTCTCACAGAAAACCGACGTGAAGTAACAGTGCTTGCATTGTTACGTTTCGTTCGGTCAGTGAGATTGCCGGATACCCAATTCCCCTCCCCCTTCGCACTCCTCCAGTATTGCAAGTGTCTATGGACGGTGGTGATCACTTAAAATCAGGTGAGCCACCAGTTCATTTGCCACCTATGATATTTTTAAAAAAATCGTTAAAAAAGCTATCTAACACTGGAATATTTTTTCTAATCGGACCAGTAGTTCCAGATATTACCCCCTATAACCACACAAACTTCACTTCTTTAGAATATTAAATATATGTACATAAGTATAGATGTAGGTATTAGTAATTTCAAGGATCCATATTGACCACAGTCACTCTTAATATCAACTGGTATCATACGTTAGTACTATAAATAAACCTGCACAGTCGCACTTTCTCATGGTGCAGTTCTCCTAAGAAGTTCAATTCAATACAACATGAAACTCGCAATCATTTGTATTTGCATCACCTATATAATCAGTATTCCACGTGGTGTTATATCTTATCCGAGATTAAATCAAGATTTAAAAGGATTACCAATGCAATATTTATTACAGGAACCGAACATTAATAACGATTATGAGGAGGATAATTATTTTTTTCCTAATGGTTTTGACAAAAGCGCCGTCCTTCTAAGAAGCTGTCCACCAGGACATATAGATCATGCCGACGGGAGATGCGTAATCATTTACTAAATTCACTCCTAACGGATCAAATACTCATATTTAGTCCTCAGTACACGAATTATATGAAGAACGTAAACGAGTATCAACAAAAACTGAAGTCGTCGTGTTGCCCCTCCACGCAACATATTCGCGTCTCTTAGGGAGAGTTCATAAATAACTTCAGGCATTTTTGAGGATTTTTAACCCTACCCTAACTAGGGTGATACCGTGAGATTTGTCACGATTCTCTCCCCATCCCCAAATATCATGTGTGTTCATTCAAAATTTGTATTTTGTGTATAAATGCGTTGGATTTATTTAAACAAAAAATACAAATTATGATTTTTATTCATTGTAGTAGAAACTAGTATTTGATATTGTTTAGATTCTAATCTATATAAAGAGATAGCTAAGAATGATAACATTAAATAATATGTAAATGAGAACTACTAAAATATATAGAAGAATTGTGTCAGATTAGAAAGAATTTAACTTTAAATTAAACTGATTTTCTGACATTTTTGCATTTTTTTTTTACCGAAAAATGTGATATTTCTGTTCCTCCCACGTAATTAATGGACACTCCTTTATGCTAAACGTGAGTTTACTCGTATACTCAAAAATATATTTATGCATATTATAAATAGTGTGTTTTATGTAACATAGTATATCTAATATATGTTTTCAAATAAAAGATATATTAGTATGTAAAGAGTATAATAAATACACATTGTTTTTATATTTTTTTCGTTTTTTTTTTTTACAAAAAGATATTTCCGTCTTGTGTCATGGGAATATGTAATGTAGCTGCCTACACTATATGATCCAGTCGCTAGTCCGTTCAATGCATCATCAACCATTGACGGAAGTGTGAATCCACAAGTGCTAGGTGCTTGTTTCGTATTGACTTGAGTCATACAAGATAGGGTTATTGTTTGTACCCACAAGGCGGGGGGTTCCACAGGGGTCGGCTTTGGGGCCCATACGGAGCGCGCCTCATCTACTACGCGGATGACACCGCAGTCGTAGCCTGGGGCGGGAAATAGGAGAAGCTGGTACGCCTGGCCACGATAGCCACAACCCTCGAGAAGACCGAGGCCCTATTATTCCATGGGCCTCGGCGTTTTGTTTTCGCCAATAGAAACGCGACATGGCGGGGGACGCGTGCGTGGGATCTCATATAATGCAGTCATATTCGGAGATTCATTTCTACTTACTACTTTAAATATAATAAAAGTATGATATACGATAACTATTCCATCGAATTAGTTTTTAATTACACAAAAGAATTATTAAATGAATCATATCGAATCAAAAATACTTCATTCAATTTTTTTTTTAACTTGATTTTCTACTTGAGAGTGGTAGTTAGCCAGACAGACTTAAAAAACCCTATCACCATGTTATGTTTCATCGCAATGTTTTTTTTTTCACCAAAACCGCGGAATCAGTTGCCAGGATTCTACCAGGAATAACCTTCATCCACCGGTGGATCTAATCCACCAGAATATTCATTGTCCGTAACGTAACTTTTAGTGTCAGCAATGCGATGTGCTCTCCCTCTAACACATATTTATTGCATGATGCTTGCTTAAACGCACATTATAATGCCACCAGCCAATTCCTTGTCAATTACTTTTATTTTTACTACGTTTTATTAATTTTAAAAGTATTATTGGTAATTCCTCACATGGTACAAATGTGCAAACGATATATACAACCCTGTATACAGTATTTGTCTTGTTATATTTCAAAATCAGGGAAATCCAATTTTAATCGTATATATAACATGTTTAATTTTTTTAAGGTTTTCGTTTTTATACAGCGAGAACTTAGTTCAAATTTTGCCGTCCACAAGGTTTTAGTTTTTTTTATGATCTTCATATTTTACATGTACGGAACTTGAAGATCTTCAAATATATCCGCTTCAATTGCGAAGAGTCATCGCCTCACTGAGCGTGTTTTATCGTCTGTATCATGGCGAGTGTTCTGAAGAGTTGTTTAACCTGATCTCATCTTCTCCTTTCCACTACAGAACTACACGGGCGGGTACGCATCTCCACAGATTCACAGTAGCAACCATCCCGGCAAGAACGAAGAAGTTCGAAAATTCTTGTCTTTGTCGTACTGTGAAGATGTGGAATAGCCTCCCAGCCAGTGTGTTCCCTTCCTCTTATGACATGGGGTCCTTCAAACGAGGCGTGAAGAGGCACATGTGCAGGTCGGCATGATAGCGACGGCTGCCGTTATTATTTAACACCGACGGTCACCGTTACTTATGGACTGTACTGTACTTCCCATCAGGTACCATACAGTCACTTAGCCGAACCAGTTTAAATATATATCTATACATTATTAATTATTAATATAATAAAAATGTAACTGACCGCTGTCTGTACATGAAGTATATATGAGAAAAACTATTATTAGGGGTCTTTATAAATGCAATAGAACCCAAAACAATGATTTTTAGAATTTTTGTCTGTTTGTCTGTTTGTCTGTTTGTCTGTGCGTTTGTGCACGCTAATCTCAGAAACGCCTTATCCGATTTAGATGTGGTTTTCACTGATATATCGTGGTAAGGTTCACTTAACATTTAGTGTTTGTTTCATGTCAATCGGTTCGTAAATAAAAAAGTTATGCCAATTTAAAGAATCACGTCGAACATTTGTTAAACTATCTATCTACTGTTCTTTCTCTTTTCAGTAGCATTGACTGCAACTTTACTAATCTATATCTATACATATAATAAAAATGTAACTGACCGCTGTCTGTACATTAAGTATATATGAGAAAAACTATTATTAGGGGTCTTTATAAATGCAATAGAACCCAAAACAATGATTTTTAGAATTTTTGTCTGTTTGTCTGTTTATCTGTTTGTCTGTTTGTCTGTGCGTTTGTGCACGCTAATCTCAGAAACGCCTTATCCGATTTAGATGTGGTTTTCACTGATATATCGTGGTAAGCTTTACTTAACATTTAGTGTTTGTTTCATGTCAATCGGTTCATAAATAAAAAAGTTATGCCAATTTAAAGAATCACGTCGAACATTTGTTAAACTATCTATCTACTATTCTTTCTCTGTTTAGTAGGAATGACTGAAACTTTACCAAATTTCATAATAAAAATAATGGTCTATATAAAATTACGATTATCTATACATATAATAAAAATGAAGTGTCAGTATGTAATATCAAAATAAAAATTTTTCACTGATTGGGTATGAAAGTATACACGCTTCTGATAACAAAAATGCAATTTTTAAAATTTTTGTCGGTCTGTCTGTCTGTCTGGCAAAATTTCACTGGCAGATAGAGAAAATTACAGCGCGTTACTTAGGCTACTTTAAATTAGACTATCTGTTAATCGCGGCTCCGTCGTCTTCAAAACGGTTGGACCGATTTCCACGGGATTTTCCGTCAAGAGTTCCATAATACAAGCGTTTATTTTTTGTATAGTCACAAAATATTAATTATAATAATGACAATGTATATGAAATGTAATGTAATTGTAAATCTTTGTAATAATATTTTAAGTTATTGTTTCAATAGTTCCTTATACAGTGTAAGGGAGCACTGAGGTAGTTATATGGTTGGTTATGGTTCCAAATATTATGCTGATGACAAACCTCATTTGGCACGCTCTTTGTATTTATATATCTAATGTACACGTTACATGTTACTTTTAGTGGCGTGCCCGTCGTACTTACAATTGTCTTTAAAGAGCGTATCTGTAATTGTACATAGTCTCACAATCCTATAATTCTTTAATACGATTTTAAAAAACGCGTGCGGAGCTGCGGGTACAGCTAGTATTTTATACATATCAATAGATCGCCAAAAAATGATATTCGTAGATATCGGAACAAGGAGAATAAAACTAATAATAAAAAAACGCGTACTAAGCCGCAGACATGGCCTAGTATTATTCAAATTTGAAACTTTTTTTTAAATGTCAAATGCAGGCAAACGAACAGGTGGGTCACGTGATGTTAAGTGATCACCACCGTCCATAGACACTAGTAATACCAGGGGAGTCGCAAGTGCGTGGCCAGTCTTTGAATGGAGGAGGGGTAGG
>MU159289.1:180531-205057 GCA_015888305.1 Antheraea pernyi | reverse complement strand
GTACAGCTAGTATATATATATATATATATATATATATATATATAACGTAATATACTAGGAACGGCTAAAATTGTATTGTATTTTGTAATGTAATGACTCAATTGATGAAAATCTGTTGAGAATATTTAAATTATTAAGTTTTTGACATTACATTTTCTTCCCATGTGAAACGTTTCATAAAAATTACACAGAATTTATTTTCATAGTCACCGAAAACTACAACGAATAATACAATATTAAAATCTGCAAACTAATATCTCTAATCTAAATAGAACACTTATGAATTAATATTTTGTAGTTATTTATCAGCTTATAAAGTCAATTTACCCTAATGTAAATAGCTTATTATAAACTATGTTCGCACATGTAAATTTGCATTAAGCAAAACTATGCTCAAAATTTTTTTTTTACCACAGTCATTTTGCATATTAATAGATTTTATACATGTGTATAGCGTAATTTCTAATTGTAGACCTACCAAGAACGCATCAATGTCGATTTTACGTCTGTTCCTTTAGGTTTTTCCTAAAACCCATTACTGAGACGAAACAAAATCAAAAAAGTTTTTCGAATCGTACGATTTTCGAGTTTCTGCGTGACTAACGCACGGTAATTGATTCTCATTATCACGCTTTTATTAGCTTCACCTGTATGTATGCACCTTTGAGCTCGATTTTGTCCTACTTTGAACGATCAGATTTAATTCAAACTTTGCACACCTGTCAAAGGTTGATGACAATGCAATAATCCGAAAAAAAAAGTTTAACTAGAAATGAAAAATAATTAATAGTTTAAAAAAACTAAAAGAACACGCTTTCATAAAAATCCAACTAAAAAACAGAAAATAAAAACTCCAGATATCAGTATTTTTATCTTTTTTTTTTGTCACTTTTTACAAAAATATTCATTTATTTCTAATTAACGCTATTCTTAATCCAAATTTATTAAATTTTATTTTCTGTTTTTTTGTTGGATTTTTATGAAAACGTGTTTTTTAAACGTACAGCTAGTATATATATATATATATATATATATATATATATAACGTAATATACTAGGAACGGCTAAAATTGTATTGTATTTTGTAATGTAATGACTCAATTGATGAAAATCTGTTGAGAATATTTAAATTATTAAGTTTTTGACATTACATTTTCTTCCCATGTGAAACGTTTCATAAAAATTACACAGAATTTATTTTCATAGTCACCGAAAACTACAACGAATAATACAATATTAAAATCTGCAAACTAATATCTCTAATCTAAATAGAACACTTATGAATTAATATTTTGTAGTTATTTATCAGCTTATAAAGTCAATTTACCCTAATGTAAATAGCTTATTATAAACTATGTTCGCACATGTAAATTTGCATTAAGCAAAACTATGCTCAAAATTTTTTTTTTACCACAGTCATTTTGCATATTAATAGATTTTATACATGTGTATAGCGTAATTTCTAATTGTAGACCTACCAAGAACGCATCAATGTCGATTTTACGTCTGTTCCTTTAGGTTTTTCCTAAAACCCATTACTGAGACGAAACAAAATCAAAAAAGTTTTTCGAATCGTACGATTTTCGAGTTTCTGCGTGACTAACGCACGGTAATTGATTCTCATTATCACGCTTTTATTAGCTTCACCTGTATGTATGCACCTTTGAGCTCGATTTTGTCCTACTTTGAACGATCAGATTTAATTCAAACTTTGCACACCTGTCAAAGGTTGATGACAATGCAATAATCCGAAAAAAAAAGTTTAACTAGAAATGAAAAATAATTAATAGTTTAAAAAAACTAAAAGAACACGCTTTCATAAAAATCCAACTAAAAAACAGAAAATAAAAACTCCAGATATCAGTATTTTTATCTTTTTTTTTTGTCACTTTTTACAAAAATATTCATTTATTTCTAATTAACGCTATTCTTAATCCAAATTTATTAAATTTTATTTTCTGTTTTTTTGTTGGATTTTTATGAAAACGTGTTTTTTAAACTATTATTTATTTTACAATAATAACAACGAATAACCAATAGCAGAATTATGCTTTCTTCATTAATTTTTTATCCAATGCATATAAAATGCATTACATTATTCGTTGTTGCATTAAAAATTACCGCCATTATCGCTGCCATCCTACTAATTTAACCGTTAAATTAAATATAGCGTTTGTGTAAATAACCATTAATATGAGCAAATAAACGTTAAATCTTTAACTTTACTAATAATAGGTAACTAATACGATAATTTGTCATGGCTTAAGTTATCACAAGGTTACCATAACAAGGAAAAGTTAGCGAAAGAGTAGCATAAAGCTGATTGTATCCACGAAACAATTATGACACTAACTTGTCTTATTCATTTGATATTCTAACAACAACACGAAGAATAGATTTATAAAAAAAACTAGCGGACTCGGCAGACGTTCTCCCGCCCTGACAATACTACCTTCCTCGTGAATGACTTTATCTACTGGTGAAAACCGCATGAAAATCCGTTGAGTAGTTTTTGAGTTTATCGCGAACAGACAGACAGACAGACGCTGTAGGGGACTTTGTTTTATACTATGATAATAATAATAATGATGATGTAATTACCATTTTAATTAAGTATTCTAAGTATATGCTGGAGGGAATAGTGGCTTGAACTGATCAAATCACTTGTTTCTTCACCTCCATTGATTGCGGTTTTAATGTAAGTAGAGATGTGGACTGTATTTTTAGCCGTCTGCGAGGGCAAGGGTATTACGGATACATAATCCTCAATCGTAGGTTGAGGGTTTTATTGTGGACCATATACTTTAGTAGTGATGCGTGTTCATACAAACAGACAGACAGACAGACAGACATTTTTTTAAATGATTAAAATGTATTTTATTTCTTATTCTTAGACACTTGTAACAATTTTTTTCACGAAAATCAAAATTGTACAGACACGTTAGATTTACATTATTATTATACTAGCGGGCCCGTCAGACGTTGTCGCGCCCAGATTATAAAAATATCTCTGACAAATTATATAATAAAACGTTCCTCATGAATCACTCTATCCACTGGTGAAAACCGTATGAAGATCCGTTCACTAGTTTTTGAGTTTATCGCGAACAGACAGACAGACGCGGCAGGGGATTTTGTTTTATACTATGTAATGATGTATAGAAGATAAAGGAACACAAAGATAAACTTGAAAAGCGAATGTCTTTTATAATATTTATTAGAGATATTGGTGACTGATACAGACAAATAGAATGTTCATATAATAGATTACAAAGTATATTGATTAATTTTGTAAATGAGTAACGATCACCATGTTACTAATGATTCATTATAATCATTATAAAAAATCTTTAGTTATACGATATAGAAATATGTGTACATAATCTAAAGGTCCGACATGAACCGCAGCTACTCTTTAAAAAGAAATCTCAAAACATACGCTTGTAAATAAATAAAACTCCACTGTCGCGCTTTCTCATTATCAGTCCATCTAATAAGTTCAAATCAATACAACATGAAACTCACAATCATTTCTATTTGCATCACCTATATAATCAGTTACGGACATGGTGTTATATCGTATCGGAGATTAAAGCCAGACTTCGAAGACTTAACAAGACAATCTTTATTACAAGAACCGAATAATAACGATTATGAGGAAGAAAATAATATTGTTTCCAACGGAATGATCGATTATACATATCGTAGAAGTCCCATCCTGGAAAGACACTGTTCACCAGGACAGAGAAATCTTCCCGACGGCAGATGTGGTCTAATGCATTAATGTATTTTCGAAATTCACTTCTTACTGATCAATTATTTATATATAGTTCACAATAAACACATGATTTGAAGAGCGTTATCGAGTATCAACAAAAGATGAAGTCGTTATTTTCCCTCTCCGCGGAGCATATTCGCGCATCTTATGCTGAACGTGTGTTCACGTATATACTAAGAATATATTTATGTACATAAGTATTGTGTTTTATTTAATATATTTTATCAAAACAACATAAATAAATATCATAAGAAGTGTATAATATTGTTTCAGTATATACAATAACCACTGTGTTAATACTTTGCCCGTTGTATGTATTCTTATGTCGGGACTAAGCTTAGCGAACAACACCGCGCAAGCCAAATTAAGTCATTTTACAGGGCAGTGAAAAAACAGTTTTTTTATTGCATATATATATTATTTAGTTACATGCATTAATTAGTCATTTGAAGACATTGACAACAGTCATTGTAAGAGGGTGGTACTACCCCGGACGAGCCAAGTTCTTGAACCAGTAACATCTTCAGCGTGGTTCGATCACCTACAAAATAATGTGTGTTTACGCATACCATCAAAAATATATTTATGCACATAAATATTTTTTTTTTTGGGTTTTACAGATACGCGCTTAGCCACGATCTCACCTGATGGTAAGTGACGATGAAGCTGACGATAGATCGCGCTTACCTGCTAAATGCCTGTTCACTCTACTCTTGAACACTCTCAATATGTATAAGTAGTGTCTTTTATGTTACCATGTGCATCTTATCCTAGATACATGTGTACACATATACTGAACAGTGTATTTATGCATACAATATAACTTATATATTTTAATAGCTGACCCGGACATACGTTGCTGTGGGTCAGTTAATACACGTTGAAATAAATGAAACACTTGCACCATAAAATTACCTGGAGTTGAAAAAGAAATTTTTAATTAAAACGTGGCGCCATCTATGAGATATCTATAACAGTCAGTCCTACAGTTTTCTGTCAACAAACAAATTTAAACCGCCATCTATTCGAGACTGTTGAAACTTAATCAACGACAATCAACATTAACAATCATTTAATTTGCAATTAAAATATATTGAGAACATTAATCGAAATATAAACTATCCTATCTATCATGTTGTACCAAATTATACATAAATGCCAATGTTTTATGAACATCGCTTGAATAGTTTCGGAGTTCATCGTGGACAAACATCATGGCACTGGATTTTTATATATTTAGATGTAACATCATTTATGTAATGTATTTAATCAACATAAATAAATATCACTAAAAATGTATAACATGGTGTCAGTATTATAACAGATGTGTTAACCCTTTGACTGTTGTATCTCTTCCAGATGGTACTACCACTCGACACACAGAAACACCGACGTGAAATTATAGTGCTTGCATTGTTGCGTTTCGTTCAGTCAGTGAGAGCGCCGAAAGCCCATCTCCCCTCTCCCCCTTCCTCCCCTCCCCACCGTTCCTTCCCCCCAAACACAAGTTGGGCACGTACTTGTAACTTCCCTGGTGTTGTCAGTGTCTATGGACGGTGTTGATCACTTAAAATCAGGTGACCCATCCGTTAATTTACCTTCCATGATATAAAGAAAAACCTCACATAAGTGTTTATAATATTAGTCAGGATTTAAACCTTCGTGTACTGATGCTCGGTAGGATATGAAATTATAACCTAAAAAATTAATAATACTGTGTCGCTTCCAAATCACCTCCGTTTTTAAGTATGAAAATCTGTTAAAATTTGAAAACTATTTCCTTTTTTGCCTAACCCATATAATTAGAATAAAACAGAGCTAAAGATAAACACTGTTCAAAGGAAGAGTTATCTTTAAAATACAAATAAACCACGTCCGTACGAAGTCGTGTTATTAAGGTGCAGTATTCATAATCTCCGTTTACGATACAACCGGACGAAATGAAAGTTTTCATAGAGATATATATTTATGACAGTGCAGCATTTAGACGGGTTAGTTGATAGTAGACAAACCACTGGCTTTACTAATAATTTAGAATATGATTTAAAAGAAAAATATTTCAAAGCATGCCTTTTGGAAGTCGTTTATTTACAATTCCTCGAAGCGATAAGATTTCAACCTATTCCACGCATCGATGCTGCGTTATCCTTTACTATAACTTCATTCGTGACGTTCGTAGAGAATTCTAGATTGTTCCAGCATATATCTTCAGTATTCAAAATCAAAATGTATTTATGCAATTTAGGCCTTGAGAAGGCAACTATGAACGTCAAAGTACCACCGATTCGAAAAAGAATTCAATCATAGAGAAGAACTGGTAAGAAACTCGATCTGGTTTATCTTTTCATTATACTTAACATAGCACAACATATTTTTATAGATATACCAGCGGGCCCGGCAGACGTTATCTCGCTCTTATAATAAAAAAGCCTTGACAAATTATATACCTAAACACTCCACATGAATCTCTTCCGTTCAGTCGTTTTGGAGTTTATCACGAACAGACAGGCAGATGTGACAAAGGACTTTGTTTTATAATATGCAGTGATAAAGTTTAATTCGTTTTTGGTGAATGCACAGAGAGAGGCGTCATTTTCACTTCGTGGTCATATTTTGTCTATTTATATGTAAATTTCGATGTAAACGTGAAATATTTTTTTAAGAAGCGTATGTCTCGTTGTTAGTTTTTAAAGAATTTGTGTATCGAATTAAATAACTCATAATAATGGATTATAGATGGCGCTTGAAACAAGAAAAGAATTGCTATAGATTTTACAAATTAAATTCGAAAATTTTCTTTTGTAATAAACCCGTTATTACACAACATTTCAAATAAGAATTTTATACACACTATTTTTTTATAATTACTTTAGTCGCAGAATTAAACTAAATATATATTAATTTTACACTAGAAGTTTGAAAATGATATCTATATTAGTTTAGGACCACGATTAATTAAAATACATACGTGTCGCACTGAACGTGTGAACTGGTTCTTACTTATATCGGCTAGTTGAGACAAAATATTAAAGGATTTTTTAATATCCAAAACACCTGTTACATATATTAAGAGTATGATTATAAAATCATTGTGAAATTATTCACTACATTGAAATTCATAGTATTCAAACGCCTTAGATATATAACAGGAGAATATAAATTAAATTCTCTTCATTCCATCATGTGATGAATTTCCAATAAATTGTTGTACTCCGAACTTGAGGCTTTAGAGAAAACCTCTTAAATAAGTTTATCTTATTTGTAGCTGGTAAAAATGAATGCAACCACGTTGATACGTCACATATAAATATTGCCTCTATCGTGCGGTGGACGGTACACCGTGGGGTTAGTCCGTGCGAGTCGGACACAACCTACTCTCTCACCCGAGAGGATGGCGTGTCCATAAGGGATTTACCCACGTTAATAAAAAAAAGGTGTTCACGTATTACCTGTTAAATAGCAGCGAGAAGAATGTTATTTCACTGTGATATAATTAAATGAAATAACTGTGCTTTCTCCACCTACTGTACGCTATTTGTGATATTTATTCATCCACCCTATACACCCATGGCTTATACGAAATCAGTAGTAATTGTATTATAAAATTAATAAACCCTAGATAACTATTTCTCTAATATATTTTTCTCATGAAACTCCTGGTGGTCAAGCGTTTTGACCGGTGTAATGTAATTTCAAACCCAGAATTTAGAAACGATTTTACTTGAAATTCGCGTATATATACTAATTTCAATTGGTAAGAGTACCTGTAAGGAACCTCAAGGTAAGAAAAAGAAAGAAAGACCTAAGATAGGCAGACGACATAAAAACAGCTGGTTTAAATTGGTTTGAAACAGTCCAGGGCAGAGAGAAATGGCTTTCTTTGAGGCCTTCAGAAGGCCTTGAGACCTTGAGAAGAGGCCTTCACCTGCAGAGGGGTTTTTGCCGATGCTAACTAACAAATAGTACTTTCCTTTTAACAAAATAGTAGGTCAGATCCGAGGTAACAGCAACAACCCAAGCCGAGGTGTGCCGCGCACCCTTGAGCTACTTGCCCAAATAAAATTGGCTGAGTGTCTTAAGCGCTCGCCTTAGTAGTCCGGTGAAGCTGTAGAGGCCTCCAAAAAGGCCAACAGCGTAGTCAGTTCGAAAAAAAAAAATTAACAAAATAGAGTATTTTTCTTTTTTCTGTGTAGTTTGTAAGTATATATTTTTGTTTTTATCAAAGTTCCTATTTTATTCAAAACTTATTAAAAATGCAAGAAGTAAAAGGCTGTTTTGTTTTATTTATTTTATTAAGAGTATCAGCAGACTGTGAAGGAAATCTAACCCTGAGAAATATTCTTGTAGCACCACCCTATATGCGTAAATATAAAACCGTGGATTGCTCAAATTTTGTAATCGACAATTCGACATAAGCTGGCGTACTGATTATGCCCATACCTCCCTTCGGAAAGAGGCCTATAGTCGTACAGTGGATCTCTTATAGGCTTATGTAAATTGTGAAGCTTTTGCAACAACACCGCGCAAATTTTTTCGAGTAGGTATTGTAATAGCTACTGGCTCAGTCCAAACGAGCCCTAAGCACGTTGAATGTCTGCACACAGTTTCCGCTTTCCACTACGTTCATAGTTCCTAATATAACGTTCGTACCAAATTTTACTGATATTTTTACGCTGTCATGACCGCAGCAGTGTAGTGTAAATTGGAAAATACTAGATCGAATTTTCAATTTTTATTCAAGCGTGGTAAAGTGAACGCGAGAATTTTAGTATTCACTGATGGTTACTGCCGTCATGCGAATTTAATCCTTTCGCCACGATACAGTAGGTAACTGGATATGCTGACAATGAGGAGTTTTTGTTTTTTTTTTATAATTTGATAATTATTTTGCCCTTAAACACTTGGTACGCACCTTTTTTTCTGGAATAATTGAAGTGAAAACTTCGTTAGGTGCGTTCAGCGGTATTTTTGGCACGAGATATATTTATGATTTCGCGTCATGACTTCCTACGTAAGCATGACCTGCCGTATTGCGCTTGTGCTGCTTGTGTACGAGTACAAAATTTATTTTAAGGCATTTATGTCTTCTGACGCAAGCGGTATCTTAATATCTTTACATAGTATAAAATGAAGTCGTTTCCGCTGTCTGTTTCCTTAGATCTTTTAAGCTATTTAACGGATTTTAATACAGTTTTAATTACAGCAATAGACAGAGTGATTCAAGAGGAAGATTTATATGTATAATACATACGTATTATAGTACAGAAAAGCCGAAAGATTCAAAGATTTGTAACGTGATATCGTAACAAACATACTTTTGTACGCTGAAATCGCAAACACTGGATAAACCTTACGAGATAGATCAAATTAATGTACTACAGAATGATATATCTTAAAAAGATCGATAAAAAAGTCCACAATGGTATATATTTATCTCTAAGGGATAACCCACAGTAACCATTTTTATCTTTTTATAAAAATAATTATGTGTTATTTACCAAGCTCTTTTATACAATACAGTATTATTCATTATCCAATTAAATACATACGTTGTACATGTCATGTAGATCACAACTGTCCTTAACAGTATTTCATTAAAATGTACATTGAACCCGAGCGAAGCTGGGGCGGTTCGCTAGTAAGTTATAAATAATATAAAAAATTACATTATTCAGTATAGCCTCATATTTCAGGCACTGTAGCCATTGTAGAATACACTCTATTTACCCTTTTTTTTTTTTTTTTTTTAAGGGGGGGAAATCCCTTTGGGATACGCCACCCTCCCGGGGGAGAGAGTGGGTTATGTCCGATTCGCACGGACTAAAACCCCTCGGTGTACCGACAGACCGTTATTGTTGGGGCGGCAAGGGATGCTCGCTTCAACTTGCTAACAAGCTAATCAACCTTGTAGAGCCGCCCCCACGGTCCGCCCGGCGGAAGGTGACCGCCGGGCTCCTACCTATAGAGGGACAGACCGGGTACACACCAGCTGCCCCCCCTCGTCCGCCGAACCCGTGCAATGAGGAGATGGGCCCCCCGGCCCATCCCCTCAGGTCCGGCTACGGTGGCAGGAGGAGTTGGGCGAAGCGCCTTCTCCTCCTGCCTGTCCTCCTTTGGCGGAGACGGCCACTTTGAGGGTCTGCCTCGCGGGCCCTCTCCGCCTCCTCCTTCTGCGAGATGACCTCCTCGCAGAAGGAGGCCATCGCTCGCCACGCCTGTTCGCTGCCGAGCATGGCCGAAACCACGCTCGGCAGCGATAAGTCCGGTCCTACCGCCGCCGCCAGAAGGCGGCGCTGCTCCCCCCACGCAGCACACTCAGACAGAGTGTGCTGCGCGGTATCTTCGGCTGCGCCGCACTCGTGGCAGGCGGCGGTCGGCTCCCTGCGTGCGATCCGGTGCAGGTACCACCCGAAACAACCGTGTCCGGTGCCTTGGAGCCGGCCTTGGAGCCGGCCTTGGAGCCGGCCTTGGAGCCGGCCTTGGAGCCGGCCTTGGAGCCGGCCTTGGAGCCGGCCTTGGAGCCGGCCTTGGAGCCGGCCTTGGAGCCGGCCTTGGAGCCGGCCTTGGAGCCGGCCTTGGAGCCGGCCTTGGAGCCGGCCTTGGAGCCGGCCTTGGAGCCGGCCTTGGAGCCGGCCTTGGAGCCGGCCTTGGAGCCGGCCTTGGAGCCGGCCTTGGAGCCGGCCTTGGAGCCGGCCTTGGAGCCGGCCTTGGAGCCGGCCTTGGAGCCGGCCTTGGAGCCGGCCTTGGAGCCGGCCTTGGAGCCGGCCTTGGAGCCGGCCTTGGAGCCGGCCTTGGAGCCGGCCTTGGAGCCGGCCTTGGAGCCGGCCTTGGAGCCGGCCTTGGAGCCGGCCTTGGAGCCGGCCTTGGAGCCGGCCTTGGAGCCGGCCTTGGAGCCGGCCTTGGAGCCGGCCTTGGAGCCGGCCTTGGAGCCGGCCTTGGAGCCGGCCTTGGAGCCGGCCTTGGAGCCGGCCTTGGAGCCGGCCTTGGAGCCGGCCTTGGAGCCGGCCTTGGAGCCGGCCTTGGAGCCGGCCTTGGAGCCGGCCTTGGAGCCGGCCTTGGAGCCGGCCTTGGAGCCGGCCTTGGAGCCGGCCTTGGAGCCGGCCTTGGAGCCGGCCTTGGAGCCGGCCTTGGAGCCGGCCTTGGAGCCGGCCTTGGAGCCGGCCTTGGAGCCGGCCTTGGAGCCGGCCTTGGAGCCGGCCTTGGAGCCGGCCTTGGAGCCGGCCTTGGAGCCGGCCTTGGAGCCGGCCTTGGAGCCGGCCTTGGAGCCGGCCTTGGAGCCGGCCTTGG
The DNA here is from genome assembly GCA_015888305.1 of Antheraea pernyi. NCBI lineage: Eukaryota > Metazoa > Arthropoda > Insecta > Lepidoptera > Saturniidae > Antheraea > Antheraea pernyi. Next base: position 193,992 of record MU159289.1, on the reverse strand, counting down.
AGCCGGCCTTGGAGCCGGCCTTGGAGCCGGCCTTGGAGCCGGCCTTGGAGCCGGCCTTGGAGCCGGCCTTGGAGCCGGCCTTGGAGCCGGCCTTGGAGCCGGCCTTGGAGCCGGCCTTGGAGCCGGCCTTGGAGCCGGCCTTGGAGCCGGCCTTGGAGCCGGCCTTGGAGCCGGCCTTGGAGCCGGCCTTGGAGCCGGCCTTGGAGCCGGCCTTGGAGCCGGCCTTGGAGCCGGCCTTGGAGCCGGCCTTGGAGCCGGCCTTGGAGCCGGCCTTGGAGCCGGCCTTGGAGCCGGCCTTGGAGCCGGCCTTGGAGCCGGCCTTGGAGCCGGCCTTGGAGCCGGCCTTGGAGCCGGCCTTGGAGCCGGCCTTGGAGCCGGCCTTGGAGCCGGCCTTGGAGCCGGCCTTGGAGCCGGCCTTGGAGCCGGCCTTGGAGCCGGCCTTGGAGCCGGCCTTGGAGCCGGCCTTGGAGCCGGCCTTGGAGCCGGCCTTGGAGCCGGCCTTGGAGCCGGCCTTGGAGCCGGCCTTGGAGCCGGCCTTGGAGCCGGCCTTGGAGCCGGCCTTGGAGCCGGCCTTGGAGCCGGCCTTGGAGCCGGCCTTGGAGCCGGCCTTGGAGCCGGCCTTGGAGCCGGCCTTGGAGCCGGCCTTGGAGCCGGCCTTGGAGCCGGCCTTGGAGCCGGCCTTGGAGCCGGCCTTGGAGCCGGCCTTGGAGCCGGCCTTGGAGCCGGCCTTGGAGCCGGCCTTGGAGCCGGCCTTGGAGCCGGCCTTGGAGCCGGCCTTGGAGCCGGCCTTGGAGCCGGCCTTGGAGCCGGCCTTGGAGCCGGCCTTGGAGCCGGCCTTGGAGCCGGCCTTGGAGCCGGCCTTGGAGCCGGCCTTGGAGCCGGCCTTGGAGCCGGCCTTGGAGCCGGCCTTGGAGCCGGCCTTGGAGCCGGCCTTGGAGCCGGCCTTGGAGCCGGCCTTGGAGCCGGCCTTGGAGCCGGCCTTGGAGCCGGCCTTGGAGCCGGCCTTGGAGCCGGCCTTGGAGCCGGCCTTGGAGCCGGCCTTGGAGCCGGCCTTGGAGCCGGCCTTGGAGCCGGCCTTGGAGCCGGCCTTGGAGCCGGCCTTGGAGCCGGCCTTGGAGCCGGCCTTGGAGCCGGCCTTGGAGCCGGCCTTGGAGCCGGCCTTGGAGCCGGCCTTGGAGCCGGCCTTGGAGCCGGCCTTGGAGCCGGCCTTGGAGCCGGCCTTGGAGCCGGCCTTGGAGCCGGCCTTGGAGCCGGCCTTGGAGCCGGCCTTGGAGCCGGCCTTGGAGCCGGCCTTGGAGCCGGCCTTGGAGCCGGCCTTGGAGCCGGCCTTGGAGCCGGCCTTGGAGCCGGCCTTGGAGCCGGCCTTGGAGCCGGCCTTGGAGCCGGCCTTGGAGCCGGCCTTGGAGCCGGCCTTGGAGCCGGCCTTGGAGCCGGCCTTGGAGCCGGCCTTGGAGCCGGCCTTGGAGCCGGCCTTGGAGCCGGCCTTGGAGCCGGCCTTGGAGCCGGCCTTGGAGCCGGCCTTGGAGCCGGCCTTGGAGCCGGCCTTGGAGCCGGCCTTGGAGCCGGCCTTGGAGCCGGCCTTGGAGCCGGCCTTGGAGCCGGCCTTGGAGCCGGCCTTGGAGCCGGACTTGGATCCGCCTGCCGAGGCCAAAACTGAGCCGGTGTCGGAAGCCTCCGACTCCGCCGCACTTAGGTTGCCGGCCAAGGCCCGGTCAAACGACCCGTCGGCCTCCCCCATAACTCCGCGAACGCCCACATTGCGGCTGACTCGCCTTGTAGTCCCCCTGCGAGAGGTGCTCACTTTGGGAGATACCCGCTCCTCCACCTCCGTGTCGGAGTCCATCGCCGCACTCACGCGTTTTTTTGTTATCCCTTTTTGCTCCTGCCTTGCCGCCTCCACCTCCAATGCTTTGGTAGCCGAACGGGTGGTAATCCCCGCCTCATCCTTACTACTTACAGATTTTAAAATATTTGTATAATTTTGTTCCATTTTTGTTCCCACGAGTATGGGGGAAGAGACGGTCCATCCAGGCAGTGCCCCCTGTACCTGGGTAAGCCTAGCGTAACCCGTCGAGAGAGTCGGCCGGTTCTCTGACGGGGGTCGCACTGGAGACTGATCTCCCATCAGCCATGCATCATCTCGCGGTGCGCCGCCGCTTAGGATTAGGGTATTTTTTATAGAGGTTGTCTTCCTCGCGGTCCGGGCGATTAAGCCAAGACCCTCGGTCTCATTTGGAGCCGCGAGACATGACCACGACACTCCAAATGGGATTACGAGATCGGCGGTGGGAGATAAGGCAAAGTGCCTTACCTACCCATCCGACGGCAGTGCGAGTGCACGCCAGACCCGCCAGTGCCCCATCATCCGCCTCCTCTGCTATTCAGAGGAGTGCTAGACAAGGCGCTCTCCCCCTACCAGAGATCAGCCGCCGACCGAAAAACGGTCGACGTTGCCCAGGGTGCGCCACGTGGAGGCTCTCTGGCATCGCACCCTACACTCTATTTACCCTATGGTGGTAAAAAATATTATTGATTCATTATGAAAATAATATTCAATTAACCTTAGAAACAACTTAAAACGATTTTGTCGCGATCTTAGAATATCATGTAGCGGGTTATCTATACTAATATTATAAAGAGGTAGAGTTTGTGAGGTTGTGACGTTGTAAGGGGTAATCTCAGGAACTACTGGTCCGATTTGGAAAATTCTTTCAGTGTTATATAGCTCATTTATCAGGGAAGGTTATAGGCTATATATCATCACGCTAAGACCCATAGGAGCGGAGCAGCAATGAAGAATGTTGCAAAATCGGGGTATTTTTTCCTTTTCAGAGCTTCCGCTGCGTCTTAGCGCAAAATAACCATTCCACGCGTACGAAGTCACGGGCAGAAGCTATTAACTAATTATATTATCTATAATCTATACTAATATTATAAAGAGGTAGAGTTTGTGAATTTTTGAGTTTGTGACGTTGTAAGGGGTAATCTCAGGAACTACTGGTCCGATTTGGAAAATTCTTTCAGTGTTATATAGCTCATTTATCAGGGAAGGTTATAGGTAATATATCATCACGCTAAGACCCATAGGAGCGTAGCAGCAATGAATAATGTTGCAAAAACGAGGTATTTTTTTCCTTTTCAGAGCTTCCGCTGCGTTTTAGCGCAAAATAACCATTCCACTCTTACGTATTCCCGCCCAACGAAGTGGGCACGGGTCTGCTTGTATATTTTATTCATATTCTTGTGTTATTTGGCAATATATTTTAGAAAGTTTGTTGGTGGTGTTTTAAGTAATATCATTTCATATTTTACACAAGCGAAATGGATGGACGGGAAATAATACAACGGAGCATGGATTCTGACTTACGACAAAAACTCCCTGGAAAGTTCTAACAAGGCACCGTCTTGTTAATTCATTGAAATAATCGCAAGAACCTCGTAATATCATTCGACTATGGCAGTAATAATCTACTAGAAGATTGGCTGCCAATAATAAAATTAAAATAAATAATTGAACGACAGTATTCTAGCACCGGTTCGTAAAACAATCGACTCATATACGGAACACTGACTTGGATTAGGTCCCGCGTATTGCACTGGTTTGGCGGGCTGGGAGGCACTCTCGCATCCGGGCTGCCTCAGCCGGGTGTGGCGTGAAAGCGCCTGCCGCCGGGGGTGTCGCGGAGCTTGCTCACGCTCCCCCGTGACATTCCCATAGTGCGGCGTACGGTTTGCCGTGGAGTTTTAGTCGGTTAAAGTCGCCGTAAGGCATCGGCAGCTACGTCCCAGTACGCAGTTGGCGGTCGACTCAGTTCAGGCCCTCCCCCGGGAGCCTGACAGTCCATGTTGGATTTTCTCTACACGTTAAAAAAAAAAAATGTCCCGCGTATTATCTACTCAGAAACATAATAGCACAACCGAATAAGTTTTGTAAGCGGTAGATTGACTAAAATACACCGAAGCCCTCGAGATTTATTACTTCGAGAGACAAAATGGCGTACCGTTCAATCGAATTATAGAGAAAAGGGGAATTTTACCTGAGCTTAAGTTTCCAGTAAAAGAGAATAAAGAGACGGTAGAATACAATTTTAAAGTCCTTGCAGTTAGACTACAAATCTTAAGTTAAATATATGTGGCCAAACATGTATAGGTATGTTCCGGCAGGTGCATACATGTTATACACTAGCTATGCACGCAACTCTGTCGTTTTAGATCATACTGTAAAAAACAGTGAGTAAAAAAATCACCTGAATGTATTAAGTCCATTTACTTATCTACTTGTCTCTCGTACTTAAGTCGCGTTCTCATTAAAATTACAATAACTTTTCATAGAGTAAACCGATTTTAATGTAACTAAATCTAATTGTTACTTGAACATATGCTTTATGATTTCCTTGGTAAGGTTTTGTCGTGAACGCAGTACTTTAGCAGTGATGCGTGTTCAAACAAACAGACAGATATTTCTAAAATTTTTTTTCGCAAAAATTAAATAAGTACATACACGTTAGATTTTCATTCTTATTATATGTATAGAGGTAGTGTAGGTGGTAGATCCACGCTGAAGCTATTACTGGTTTTGGCATGAACGGGTTGGCTCGCCCGGGGTACTACGAGCCTCTCACAGAAACCCGACGTGAAGTAACAGTGCTTGCATTGTTGCGTTTCGTTCGGTCAGTGAGAGCGCCGGAGGACCACCACCTCTTCCCTTCCCCATCCCTTGCTCCCCCTCCCCCAAACTCAGGATGACAACGCCCTTGCGACTCCCCTGGTGTTGCAAGTGTCTATGAACGGTAGTGATCGTTTAACATCAGGTGATCCACTGGTTCGTTTGCATCCTATGATATAAAAAAAAAGATAAGATATTAAAAAGCGACAGAAGCACATCATTATACCTAGATATATTTGCAAAAAACAAGCAGTTTTTATGCTGCAGTATCCTCGTTCGAAGCTTAAGATTGGCAGCACTTACTAACATATGAGCTTGAACTTAAATATATTTTGACTGAACTCTATAACAGAGTTTTGGCGGGATTTTAGTCTGTCGTGTAGTGGATTTTATATTTTATTCATAATCTTGTGTTACTTGACTCTATATTGTGTAAAATTGGTGGTGTTTTATGTAATATAGTTTATTTATTATGCATAAGTGAAGTGAAAGGAAAATAATATCACGGAGCATGAATTCTGGAATGCCACGAAAATTCCCTGGAAAGTTGTAACAAGGGAGCCACCATCTTGTTGGAACATAAACATTGTAATTGAAATGATCGCACGACACTAACTTGTAATACTATTAACTACTCGACAATAGCAGTAATAATGTAAAAGATTGGTTGCTAAGAATAAAGTTTAAAAAAAACTCTATAACAGTGATATTTTAATCACAGCTGTTTAGGAGGTGATAAATAAAAACCTGAATGATGAACCTGAAAAATGAATTTTATGTATGCTTTACTTATTTGTCTTGTAACCCTGATGTCCAAAGCATAAAAGCTATTGCTTTCTTCTCGGTTGGCTACCTATAAATAAATTTAAAAGTTGCGCTCCAGATAATGGAATGTATTTCTGGTCTGCATCTCATCTACAGACCATGCTTTAAATACGAAACTTTGTGGATGTCGGTACGATAAATGAGTGCGTGTAACCGCCACACGCAATTGCAGTAAAACTTTTGAAATATTTATGATTTTGTCAATAAGTGTAAGGGGTGTTAAATAACATCTAAGAATTGAGACATCCAAGCCAACCTCACCTGCACGTGGTGCACCCAGCTGAATAACGAACGAGGCAATGGCGATAGCGGGGTGGTAGGGTTTTACAGCCATAGCTGGACCGGGGAGGATGGGTCGGGGGACCCATCTTCCCATTGCACAGGTTTTACAGCCTCACTGGGTCGCAACCACCATGTATATGGCGAAAAAGCCCGTCATAGTGATTCGCTTTTGCGGGTCGCATTTCGGGATCAGCCTGTGCATATCCAGCTTTTCGCAGGCCGGCATGACAGCGGCGACCGGCGATGGACAGTATGTACTCGTTGGTCGCCATTGTTTTTGGATTGTACTATGCTTACCATCAGGCATAGTGCAGTCACTATGCCGTGCTACTATAAAAAAAAAATATATATATAAAAAAATCAAAGCAAAAATTTTTGAAAAAAAAAAATTTTATAGTAATAAAAAGCATACAATAGAATTAAATATGTATATATGGGCGCGCGACCGTCCTGCCATCTGGTTTCAATGCAAGTAAGTAATAAATTAAATCAAAGCTTCATTATCTGTAGTGCCATCTATCAGCTAATTCGAAACTTAACACAGGAAATATTATTAGCAACTCTTGTAACAAAGTAAATAAAATATAGAAAAGTACGAACAGGTTACTATGATAAGTAACGAATTAAATTAATTGTGATTTAATAGAAGTTTTGGTTGTGTTTATTATTATCTAACCGGATGGTACAGAAACATGACGCGATATTGCCGTAACGGACTTCCGTGGCATTGCTGTCCAGGTACCTCCTAGTCACGCCTAAAGAAATTTATTAACATTGCTTACAATTCACAATTGATCGCATCTTTTAATTATCATTTTCGAGTGGAGAAATAACCAAATCTATAACATTTGCAACGGGATTACGATAACTAAAGTAAGATACGAAATGTCTGATTATTTTTCTCGCTCTGTCTCCTTCAATTCCCCCTCCCCGGGAGCGTTGAACATTTAACGCAACGGTGCTTTCATACCCCCTCCATGGTAGCGTTAAACGTTTAACGCAACCTTGTTGGAAGTCGCATTAGAAGTTTTACTTCAAAAAGAACAATTTAAAATCTTTGACGCATTACACCGCTACGTGTTACTTCTCCTTCTTTTTACACCGCTTTGAATTGTATATTTTTGTGAACGCATTGGAGTGTTATATGGTGGCCGCATGAAATAATCGCAAAGCAATCTTATATAATATCTGTACCGCCCGCCTGAGGAGAGAATACATTTGAAGAATCCCCAGAGACACCGCATTATCCAGGTGAGGCCTATTTACACAGGCCTGATTGACACTGACCCTTCACTTCTTCTTTCTTTTTCTATGCTAGCAACTTATTTATTTCTTAATCTTAATACTACAGATCATTTAGCCGATGGTCGTAAATAACGTAGTACAGAAATGTATGCCTATTTAACAATTTTAAAAAAAATTAAAAATAACCTTTTGAAATTTACAAAGACTTGATCTTACCATTTTTGGTTATAGTTCGCAGCTGTTAAAAGTAAGTATGGATGGAAGTTAAAATTCAACTTTATTACAAACGCCTCCTTAAAGTTCCGTCAACTTTACATCGGAACTCGCCAAGTTAAGAACAAAAGTACTTAACGATCAAGACCCGGCCCCGTACATTTCCTTATTTATGCTGTTAGGGATCCGCATGACAAAGTTTCAGTAGAAGACTTTAATCAAAGATATAATATAATTGATTCATAATACAGAAGGGTTATGATTCTTTAAGGGTTAAGGGTTATTAATTCTTTACATCACTAGATATTATAACACATACTCCTCCGCAGCGTCTGTCTGTTCGTCATAAGCTCAAAAAGTACTGAGCGGATATTCATGCTGTTTTCATTAACAGATAGAGTGATTCACGAGGAAAGTTTAGGTACCTATATAATTTGTCAGAATTTTTTGTAAATTCGTTGAAATATAACGATAATTGTTGGTAGTGTCGGAAAAGTCAAGCCCGACGGGAGCTCTCGTCGAAGACACTGCCTATTAATTCAGTTGTCAAGAAAGCTAACTCATTTGTGTATGTAATTCGTAGAGCTTTTCGAGCACTGACTCTGGAGGTCTTTCGCAAAATCTACAAAACCTATATAAGACCACTGCTTCAATATGGCTTCCAGTTATGGAATCCCTACTTCCAAAAAGTTACTCATAAATACAACCTGCCATACTTACGTGAAATGTATACTTTAAGAGATATAACAAGATCTACAAGAAGAAATCAAACTAAAATAAGTCGATCACTTTCACACACAACAAGTGCACACAATTTCCTCAGTAACAGAATGGCTCTGAACTGGAACCGATTGCCTGACGAAGTAGTATCCGCTAGTTCTGTCCATGTTTTTAAAAACCGACTCGACAACTGGCTCCGGACAAATAAACTCACATTAATAAGTGAACATCTGCAGTGACCAAAACCCGACAAAAAAATTCGACACAGTGCGATATAGACGTATCAGCAACTATGCTGCTTTTCTATTAACTATAAATAAATAAATAATACCTTTGAGATTGACGAAACAATTGGAATAATAAACGACGCAGACGATGTCGCGGGAAAAACTAGTTCTATATAAATAATATTATATATTATATATTCTATATATATATTATATATAATATATTATATATTCTATATAAAATATATAAATAAATCAAAATCGCCGAATGTATGTAAGCGTATCAATTAACAAACAGTAGCATCTATTTGACTAATTGTTTTTTTATGTGTTTATAATTTCAAGGCAAGATTTGTATTAAAAAAATTTATATAGAGATGTATTTAACCCGAATTGCTCAGTTTTTGCTACAATTTCATTACAATTAAATTTTCTTACAATTTATTTCCAACAATTTCTTTCATACAAACCTAGTCCTGACAATGACAAACATAACAAAAAAAGATTTATCCAAATAGGTGCAGCTCTACTGAAGTTATGCGCTTACATACATTTGACATTTGGCAATTGGGTTTATTTGTATATTTTACTCTTTTTTTGATATCATACGAGACAAACGAACATATGGGTCACCTGATATTAAGTGACCACCGCCGTCCATAGACAGCCTGTGTTTGGGAGAGGGGGATAGGAGGTGGGTATCCGGCGCTCTCACTGACCTAACAGAATGCAACAATGCAAGCACTGTTAGTTCAAAATCAAAAACAAAAATACTTTATTTAATTTAGGCCCTAAGAAGGCACTTATGAAAGTCAAAACTACCACCGGTTCGGAAAACAACCCACTCATCGAGAAGAACCGGCAAGAAAATCGATCTGGTTTATCTTTTTAACAAATATATATAATATTTGGAATATATTAGGTACATGTCACAAACGTTTTTAATGAATGCACAGATATGAGTCAATTCCAGACATATTAACATTTATTATTACATATAATTCCATCGTTCACATATCGATTCACTCTATAATAGACTTTTGACGACAAAACCCGCTTGACATGGCGCTTAAATTCGCAATCTGGCATATCGGTAATATCCTTTGGGGCTCTGTTGTAAAATCTAACACTATTTCCCAAAAAACTGTTACTGGTTTTACTACTAAGTCTAAAACATGGGACAAACAGTTTGTCACAGTTTCTAGTATTTAGATTGTGTCGGTTTTTTACGAAATCTAGCTTTTCAAGGTTCTTACGGACATACAATAAATTGTCAAGAATGTATTGGGAAGGCAGAGTTAAGATACAGTATTCCTTGAACTTGGTCTTAAAGGATTCACGTGGGTGTTACTGTGGGTCGAGTGGTAGTACCCCGGGCGAGTCGACCTATTCATGCTGAAATTAATAATAGCTCCAGCGTGGCTCTACTACCTATAATATCATTAAGAAATGTGGATAATGCAACAGTCAATTAGTTCGATGAATAAATAATAACAATAGTAAGAAGGAGCGTACTAGACTGAAAACCTACAAAGATCGATCGATCACATCGATACGATATATACTCCCAGCTGACCCGAGCCCACTTCGTTGGGTGGTAATAGGCATTGTCAAACTACAACTTTTTTCTAGAACTCAATCATATATCTCTCATCGTTAAGGTAGCGTTCGTAAGAAACATGGTCCTTCGACCATTTTTTCTCCGACTCCCCAGATATTACCCCCAAAAACCTCACAAATTTTACCTCTTCATAATATTAGTAAAAAAAAAGATTAGTTAAATTAAGCTTCTGCCCACGACGCTGCCTTCATACGCGTGTAATAATTATTTTGGGCTAAATCGCAGCGGAAGTTCTCAAAAGGAAATAAAACGCCCGATTATAAAACGTTCTTCATTGTTCCTCATATAGCCCATGACACTCACAAATAACGTGGCTTTCTATTGGTAAAAGAATTTTCAAAATCGGTTTAGTAGTTCCTGAGATTACCCCCTACAACGTCACATCATCTCAAACTCACAAACTTTACCTCTTTATAATATTAGTATAGATTAATAATAATGAACAAATTAAAATTATGTAACAGTATTTATTGAGAAACGATTGACAAAGAAAAAAAAAGAAAAAGTGAAAATGAAATCATCAATAAAAACAAAAATTAACCTATAGAAAAAAACAAAACTGCATATATAATCAAGAATATTGAAATATAGTTTACTGAATGTTGTTTAAATAGTCATGGATATAAATCTGTTCAATCGTCCTTTTCAATTTAAAAGCAAATATGTCTAATGTACTTGGATGCGAACTCATTGTACAAACGAATCATACGTATATACATATGTGTCTTGTATTGAAACGCGAGAAGAATAAAATTTATTATACAGAACCATATGTGCGAGAAGTGGTCACGCTTACGCATTTTCTAAGAATGGTTATTGGCAAGTTAAGTAACGATACTTGCCGAACACTTACGACTCGCTTTTTGATTTTTATTGCGTGTAGATGTGACGGCACTTTTATTATTCTTATCACCATTTGTACCAATTATATTATAATTAAAGAGCTGTAGATACCGTTACCTACATTATATTTTGACAAAACAGATCGCACGATAACGCACAAATATTTATTTGTACTATGAAAAACAAAAATTATACAGACCAACATGTACACATGGTTGTATTTGCTTGCTGTGCTTTGTGGTTATCATCATCATCATCATCTCAGCCTATAGTCGTCCACTGCTGGACAAAGGCCTCACCACACGTTCTCCACAGCGTACGGCTCTGTGCCGCCTGTAACCAACGGCTACCCGCGACCTTTATAATGTCATTGGTCCATCTGGTGGGGGGCCGTCCCACGCTGCGCTTTCCGGGGCGGGGCCGCCACTCTAGGACTTTTTTACCCCATCGCTCATCAGTCCTTCCAGTTCCACTGCAACTGTGATATTCGGTGAGCTATGTCGGCAACTTTAGTTCTCCTACGGATCTCCTCATTTCTGATTCGATCACTTAGAGAAACCCAGAGCATTGCTCTTTCCATCGCTCGTTGGGTGATTATAGTTATATGATTGATTGTGGTTATAGTTCATTTGAAATAAGTGCCTTTCGTTTCTCTTCTTACTCGATCCAATAGTAGCAGAACGGAACTTAAATGCTCTTTGGCGCGCTTATGTGGCTTACAAAACGGAGGGTGGAAATTACTAGAAAGTTGACGTCACTATTCGAGAGAATTGACAAATACGAAACATACTATTTCTAAAATATTATTTTTTGCTTACGCTACTCGAAACCATAAGGTACCAATGAATGTGTTTATGTTTCCCACGGTCACCTATTGTTTATTTTTGACAATAATCTTATTATATAAAAATCCAGTGTCAAGATGTTTGTCCACGATGAACTCCGTAACTACTCAACCGACCTTCATGAAACGTTGGCATTTATGTATAATTTGATCCAAGTTGAGAGATAGAATAATTTATATTTCGATTCGCAATATTTTTTAACTACAAAATAAGTGATTGTCAATGTTGATTATTGTTATTAATCATAAGTTTCATCAGTCGCAAACAGATGGCGCTTTAAATTAGTTTGTCGACAGAAAACTGTAGGACCGACTGTTATAGATATGTCATAGATGGCGGCACGTTTTAATTTCGTTTTTATTTCCATTAAATATACATGTAATTACTGAGCCACAGCAACGCGTGGCCAGGTCAGCTAGTATACATATAAAAATGTATCTCTGTCCTTAAAATTAAAACCGTGATACCTAGGACCCAAAATAGATTTACTGTCACCGCATTACAAAGATTATCCAAACTTTTGTATGTAAATGAAAGTCTCTTGTAAAATTTTATCAAGGAAACTAGCGGGTCCGGCGTACGTTGTCCCGATAATAAAAAAACCTTGATAAATGATATAAGTAGACCTTCCTCATAAATCACTTTATCAACTGGTGAAAACCGCATGAAAATCCATTCGACAGGTTTTGAGTTTAACGCGAACCGACAGACAGACGTGGCGGAGAACTTTGTTTTATAATATGAAGCGATATTTATACAAACCCCACCATATGTTATGAGAATTAGCTTAACCCCTTAATAACCTGGGTAACTTATCGCCGGGTTATCTAACCGTGAGTATAATATATAAAACACTATAAGCATGATACCGAAGACTTATTCAATTATAATCTGTAATTAATTAATTCAAATTATTCGATACATGCAAATCATAGAAAACACTCACATACTAGCTGTGATTACACATATTTGTATGAATCGTTTCCAATAAACAAATCACATTCTAATTATGTGCTTTTGCAAAACCAAAAGGCGTATCCTTTTTTATTATCACTCGGTACGCATTTTTGAAGCTTAAACTAAAAAAAACGAAAGCCAAAAAACATTTAGCCAATCAGACTGTTGTGATACGCCTTTTTGCATTGAGCATGCGAACTATCCTGTTTGCTTTAATAACTCGGGAGAGAACCACACAGAGCTAGGCATGCAAAAATACGACTGACAATAAGTTCCATGTCAAACTACTCGAGTCAAATGGAAAATACCGTCTAAATTCATGAGCAGTACTCTATGTGACCTATCCGGAGAGCAGACGTGATGCCGGTAAGGCAATCCTTGCTCGCCCAGCCAAAAGGTGTAAGATGGCAGCATGGGGTTCTAATAAGTGTGAATGGATGAGGATGAGTAAATGATCTCCCCATTTAAAAAAATGTACTCCATATGAGAGCAGTACTTAGACTTTATCGAGAACAAGCTGTTGCCCTTATAAAAGGATATTGCTTAGATCGATTGAGCAAACCCCGCTTTTTAACCAGTTTGGCCTTGTCTTTTGAATGCCATCGGAGTTCCAAATCGCTGGAGATGTTGACACTAAGGATGCCAATGAAATTAAAACGATTCAGCGAAATCTCGTGAAACTAAGATACCATGAGAAATTATTAAGAATCTAGCATGTTTACCATGTTTGCAAATGGTAGAGCCATAGCAGAACCTGGCGGACGAGCGGTTCGGACGGTTTACCGTGGACGCCGTCCGCCCGGTCCTGCGGGAGTGGATGTCCAGGGAGTGGGGCTCCCTGACGTTCCGACTGGTGCAGGTACTCACCGGACACGGTTGTTTCGGGTGGTACCTGTACCGGATCGCACGCAGGGAGCCGACCACCGCCTGCCACGAGTGCGGCGCTGTCGAAGATACCGCGCAGCACACTCTATCTGAGTGTGCTACATGGGGGGAGCAGCGCCGCATTCTGGCGGC
>MU159289.1:161487-179888 GCA_015888305.1 Antheraea pernyi | reverse complement strand
CCTCTCCTCCCCCTCCTCCCCCCTCTTCCCTCCCAACCCCTCTCCTCGTCCCCTCTTCCAAACACAGGCTGGCAACGCATTAGCGACTCCCCTGTTGTTGTTAATGTCTATGGACGGCGGTGATCACTTAAACATCAGGTGACCCGCCTGTTCGTTTGCCTGCTATGCCATTTAAAAAAAATCTTGAACTGCAGCTTTAGATTGTTTAGCATCTTGAACTGCATCATCATATAAAATCAGATTAGGTTGTGGTCAAATGTTAAAACCTATACGGTGTTATTATAAAAAAGTTAAATACGTATTGAGTACTTGCTTTAAAACGGTTTCGAATTAAATGCACCGTGCTCGCTGAATGTTCGCCATCTTGCTCTTTTGTCTCGCTTTTTGTTACGTTAGGTTATACTTACGAAAAAGGATAACGCGAACTTGCATCGGGCGAGCGCAGTGCATTTAATTCGAAACCTTTTTAAAGCAAGTATTTTTTTTTTGTAATAACACCGATAAAGTATTAAAATGCCACATTAGTACATTTCATACATGCAAAGACAGGGTGAGTCGCTAGTCTAAAAGAAATTTCAATTGGATCAAAGAAACAAGCAACAAAGACAAATCCCTAGACACCGTAGAAGTAAGTAGATATAAATAATTTTAAAAGTAAAATTTAATTTTAACCGAATCATGTGAAAAATACACACGCTCTGAGAGTGTCAAATAATAAATTAAACAAAGCTTTAACAATTTAGTAAGAAACGAAAATATGGCCATTAATTTTAAAAGCAATTAATCTTTGAAAACAAATGAGATGTGTCCTCATGGCAGCTTTTTTTATTGACGGAATTATGATTTATGATGCTTGTGGAAATCTAAATTATGCTATTGTTCAAAATCCTATTCTTAAAGGCATATGATGATAAACATGTTCAAGAAGATAAATTAATAACAAGAAAATGAAAAAAATGTCGAGGAAGTCATAAGGACTCAAAACAACGGAATAACTGTGTCCTTTTATGAATTTTTAAATCAATTATAATCTAAATAAATTATTAACATTAGTCTGTTTTTCACATCTTTCTCGCAGTCTATTCAATAATTACATACATTTTCATACAGTTCGTTAATTAATCATAAACATGATAGGCGGCACAAACTCAATACAAAATCTTCATATTACATGTACAGAGATCGCTTTACTACGTGTCGCTAGTTTCTTCCTATCAAATATATTTTTTTCAATCGACAACGCGGTTTAAGAGGTTTTCACTACAAAAAATAAACGGATCTCGATATAAAAACACTAAGGGTACAAAGATATTAAAACCCTAAAAATAATTAAATTATTACATTAAAATTATTGAATTAAATGAAAAATATTAGTATACGCAATGATATTATAACTAATAAGCTGTAGATACGTTACCTATATGATATTTTGACAAAACAAATGGCGCGATAACGCACAAATACGTAAAAATGTCATAGACAAAATGTGGAAGTAAGAAGGCATATTCTCAAAATCGGTGGTGAAAAAGAAATAGTTATATGTTGCTTAGATACGGGCGGATTGATGTCAAACATAAGCTAATTAACCAAGTTTTAACGCGGCGTTGTTGAAGTGATATGACGTATCTACAGATTTTTAGTTATAATAGCATTGAGTACGCGCTCTACCTCAAATTTTGATATTTCAAAGCGTGAATCAACTGTGAGCAACCGTTTATGATTGGCATTCTAATTTTCTCAATATTAGTTAACTCTTTTAACCTTTCAATGAATAATAAAATAACTTTGGTTAATTTTGTCATTACTGAATAACCCCATGTAAGGGAATATGGCCTAAATGATACTTCGAAGAGCTTACTATAATCATGAAGAACTTCGTTTTTAATCGGAACGATGGTGCCGCTCAAGCAGCCAATATAAATAGCCTACCAAAGCTAAAGCCTACAGAAAAATTGTAAGGGTAAAAGATCCCATCAGACTTCGTAACTATATAATAATAATCATAAATACAATGGTACAACAAAATAATCCCAAGGTTGATGTCAGGCCGATCGTAAAAAGTAAGCCAAATCATACACCACAAAATTACAAACATGTTGTACCGACCCTACTTAGGTGGGATAAGGGTAAGAAGATGAAGATACTTCGAGAGCTGTTCAGGCCAATAAAGGTTTCAAAAATCAATTTAACCCTTTGGAAAATGAACACGGCACAAGACAAACGGCATTCATTTCGCTTTTATATTCTTATAGATAAAATTAGATGATTTACTTACAAAGGTCATAGAAACTGCATTTCTATATAACAGATTATAACAGAGTGACATTAGACCCTTAAAGATAAAATTATTTATATACACAAACAAAATAATTAATTGCTTCGTCTAATCTATATTATAATAAAACTGTAGCAGGGTCAAATCTGTACATTAAATATTTTTTGAAAATTTTGATGGGGGTAGGCTTTGTTGTCGATATAGAAGCCAAAAACAACCCTTTTAAAATTTTTGTCTGTCTGTCTGTCTGTCTGTCTGTCCCTGTGAACGCGCATCACTCGGAAAGTACTGAACCGATTTTGACGAAACTTGGCACAGTGATAACTAATGTTACGAGATTACATTTAGGATACTTTTTGTCCCATAAAACGCAATGGATTCTCCAGGATCTGCCTGTTTGTCTGTCCCTTTAAACACGTATTACTCTGAAAGTACTGAACCAATTTAGACGAAATTTGGCACAGTAATAACCAATATTACAAGGTTACATCTAGGATACTTTTTATCTTATAAAACGCAAGGGATTCTCCAGGATAACGGACGAAAGTAAAAAAAATGTAGTTCATGATATTCTTGACGAATTTTGGTAAATTTTCTTTGTGCTATATATAGCAGACAGATTAGCTAAAAAATTAAGCTATATTTCCATATGCTACTTCAAAAAAAAATATACCAAAAAAAACGACCACCGTGATTCGAACCGTCGGCCCCGTCGAAACATTTAAAGCCCCGTACGTTACAACTGAGCTACGCCTACATGACATTTCTGTACGTAATTATCGACCACTTATGAAACATTTATGTAGACGAAACTGTCACTTATGTTGTTACATTTATTTCATTGTATAAAAAAATTTTTGCTAAACAAAGGTGACAAGATTTATTTATTTATCTATACTATAATAAAACTGTAACAAAGCCAAATCTGTACATTACAAGGTTACATTTAGGATACTTTTTGACCCATAAAACGCAAGGGGTTCTCCATGATAACTAAAGAAAAGAAATTAGTTAATGTAACTAGACTTTTTTGCGACACTTTAGTATAAGAGCCAGCAACGTTGGAAGAACGAGAATTTGAGAAAAGTTGGTTCTTTAATATGAAGATATATTATGCCCTTCCAAACACGATTCAGGATACCTGGTAGCCGGTTAACGTTGTATTTTTTAATGCGAATTACACCTTTACAGATCAACATTTTGATTTATAAATAATTTAAGGAACATTTTTTGTCAGTAACTTTTATAAGTTTAACGTTTATACGTTATTAAAAACATGAATTTTTCACTGCCAGACAATTTTGTTATTGACAATAATGTGCCTGGTGATATTCTTTATAAACAAAATAATTCATTTCAAACCATTTTATTTTTTCCCTTGCAAAGAACATATTTCATTTTGTTAACCAGGCTCTTCCATAATTATGGCTATCTTTATTATACAGCCAGTGTTGCGCTAAGCTAGAGTTATAACTAAGTTATTCTATACATAGGTTTTGGTAGGGGGTAGAGCCACGCTGAAGCTATTACTGGTTTCAGGATGAATGGGTCGGCTCGCCCGGGGTAGTACCACCCTCTAACAAAAAGCCGACGGGAAGTAACAATGCTTGCATTAGTGCGTTTCGTTCGATTAGTGAGAGCACCGGAGAGGCCCACCTCTCTTCCCCTTCCTCCTCTCCCCTTCCGCTTCCTCCCCCTCCAACACAGGTTGGCAAGGCACTTACGACTCTCCTGGTGTTGCAAGTGTCTATGGACGGTAGTTATTACTTAACACCAGGTGACCCACCTGTCCGTTTGCCTCCTATGACATAAAAAAATACATTATATTTTTAATTTACCCTTTTTTATGTTGAAATAAAATAATATTAAAAAAAAGTATGTGTGTGTACTTATGTACACGCATTAGAAGTTATACTTCTTTGGCGTAACAAGTAAAAATCTTTTCAAAAATTTTATCTTGCGCCTTATTCTACGTTTGTAGAAAAAACGACACTAACAATAAAAAAAGGTATTTAATACAATGAAAGTTATTATATAGAGAAATACAAACAACAAATACAAAGAAACAAAATGTTGACTATAGCTAACTTCAGGGTGTCGGTTTTTCGTGACGGTGTGTGCGCGCAACGTAAAATTTTACTCTCATCATTTTTTTGTTACGGTGTGCGCGTTCATCGTAAAAATTTACTCTCATCATTTTTCCCTAACGCGCCAAAAGAAATATAACTTCAATAAAATTACAGATATCTTAACATGGTTTGAACATACTTCTTTATTTACAAAAAATTGCATCGGGTACATTATTGTTAATATCAAAAATGTCTGGCAATAATAAATTCACGTTTTAGTAGCGTTTAAAAGTTAGTGAAAAACAAAACATTCTAAATTTTTATAAAGATCAATATTTTTGCTTGTAAAGGTTTACCGGCAGCCAATTCGCTGTCGAAACCGTTGCCTAGCTCTTAGACAAATAGTCACAGGCAAGTGACAGTTGACACATCTTGCTCATATCTTTTTAATATTAATGTTTTTCTTTAATACAATGTAGTGTGAAAAAGTTTTAATACAAGTTGAAAATAGTTATGATGCCATTCAGTGTTTAATTTATCATTATTTATTTTATGAATATATTTTATCGTTTAAATTTCAATTTAAGTCTATCAACTTGATATTTTATAATGTAAACTATACTGACTGTATAGTAAACGCCTACAAAAAAGGGAAAGGAACTACGTTCCAATTGGAGGTCCATGGACCTCCCAAGCTTTTTTTACATTACCGCCAATATACGTAGGTTAGTTTTTATTTTAATTGAACCCGGTAGATGATGTTACGAACGGGTTGTAGGCTTATTGGGACAGAAGGTACTGGGACAACGTACTGGGAAGACATTTATCGGCAATATATGTAGGTTATTTTTTTGTCTTAATTGGACCCGGTAGGTGATGCAGCGAACGGGTTCTAAGCTTATTTTAAAATATTTCTCACATACCAACTGGGTATATGTTTGAGTGGGTCCCTGGATAGTTGGGATTCACAATTTGAAACAGTAGGTATCGCTGCAATCGGGTTTTGAGATTTATTTAGATTTTTCGCGTTTAAAAGTACAATCGAAACCGGTAATAACCGATTTGGTGCAGACGAAGTCGCACGGGTCAGCTAGTATGTATATAAACAAATTAACTTGATTAAATCTACAATTCCTTATCAGTCACAACTGTTACAATTACCTTGAACTAATTAACTCATTTAGATATATTAATAACATAGACTCATTCCTTTCTAGGTCTTATTTCTAGACACTCGTCACTTATAGACAAATTACTAGAATATAAACTTAAAATGAGGTTTATACTTCTTATTTTAACGATAAATATTTTAAATGTTAACTGTGGCCTTTTAAATGAACTGCTGACGCCTGTAACAGAGAAGGTTCAAAATAATGAGCTCCTCAACGAACACGAACGAAAAAATGAAGTTGCTAAAAAAGGAGTACTCACAAACGTCGTCGAATCACTAGACTCAGGTGCTGAAAAACTCGTCAATCTACTATCTAAAGGTAACAAAAATGATAAAGATGGAAAAGTAACAATAAAACCAGCCAAAGAACCTGCTAAACCCGCTACCACTACGGAGACACCGAAACCAACAGCAAAACCTGAGACAGATGATAAAACAAATACTACAGTTTCTACTACACCTAATATAAATTCAACAACGCCCGAAGAAAAAACTATAACAAAACCTGACGACACTAAAGAAGATAAAGAATCTGTAACACCAGCAAGCGATATTAAAAGTGATGCAGTAACGGAGGAAACAAACACTAATACTCCGGAAGGTAACAATACAGAGACAAAGCCAGCAGAAGCGGCAGAAGTTAAAAAAGAATAAAAACAACCTCCAGTTGTCAGTTGGGAAAAAAAACTGTTTAATTTATCGTAGTATTTTTAATTGTAAAAAAGAACACACCGCAGACTCGAATCATGCGAATAGAAACTAACAAACTATTTAGCCGTCAACTGCATTCAACCAATAGCAGCACAAGTTTCACAACGTACTTCGCCATGATTGGCTAATATGTTTTGGCGTCCTTTACTTTTGTAATTGTTTATGGAAATACAATTTTATTTACTATATTATTCTGTTTTAAAATAAAGATTCTTATTCGAGCTAAGTAAATGGATATTACTAAGAGACTGTCTAGACAGATTAAAGCAAGAAAAAGGTTCTGCGCCATCGGTAAAACTAGCTTTCTTTGACTACGTAATTTTAGAATAATCGCCTCCGGTGATATTGTCCCTAGACACAAAAGATCCTTACATTTTCTTTTTTATGATGTCGTATTACAAACTAATTTAAATAGTATTGTTATCGAAAGAATTAGTTAGCAATTACTTGGAAGATAAGAATAGAGGATGCTTAGAGTTGGTGATAAGCTAAGTCTTTTAACATTTTAGGTAACGTACGCCAGCTTTATCATCCAAGTACATAAAAATTCAGTGTCTATTAACTCAGAAACTACTGAACTGATCTTCATGAAAGTTGATATTTATGCATAATTTGGTCCTTCCTGACAGACAGGATAATTTATATTTCGATTAATGGCCTCAATATTTTTTAATTACATATTAAATTATTGTCAATGTTGATTATGATTGATATATATATCTCATAGATGGCGCCACGTTTTGAATTTCTTTTTCAACTCCAGTTTATTTTATGGTGCACGTGTTCTCTTCATTTTAGTTCTTAACCGCGACAGTTTCTAGGCAGAGTCATTACCCCATAATACCAAATACTTTATCGTAATTTTAATTCAGCATTTAATAACTGAGCCATAGCAACACGTGGCCGGCTTAGCTTTTTTTTTATTGTAACACGGCATAATGACTGCACTGTGCCTGATGGTAAGCACAGTACAATCCAAAAATAATGGCGACCACCGAGTGACACACTATCCATCGCCGGTCACCGCTGTCATGCCGGCCTGCAAAAAGCTGGATATGCACAGGCTGATCCCGAAACGCGACCCGCAGAAGCGAATCACTATGACGGGCTTTTTCGCCATATATATGGTGTTTGCGTCCAAGTCAGGTCGTAAAACCCTATCACCCCGCTTTCGCCATTGCCTCGTTCGTTATTCAGCAGGGTGCACCACGTGCAGGTAAGGTTGGCTTGAGTGTCTCAATTCTTAGATGTTATTCGACACCACTTACACCCCAAAATTAGTGATTAATAAATACCAGCAGCTATCCATGACTTCGATTGCATTTCTATCTTTATATACGGAATACATTGTCTTCGTGTAATTCTAACGGTTTTTGTAACTCGCACCGAGTAACTCCCAGATAGCAGGATTTTTTTAATACTCATTCGATACTCGTCATTTACAAAAATATCTCTGTATATTATAGAATACTAGCGGGCCCGGTGGACGTCGTCCTGCTTTGATAATGAAAAATAATAAAATTCAACCGCAGCGCCACCTACCGGGTCCAATTGTGAATCTAAACCATTCTCGGATCCACTAGAACACGCACACAAAATTTCATCAAAATCGGTCCAGCCGTTTAGGAGGAGTTCAATGACATACACACGTACAGAAGAAATTTATATATAAAGATGTGTTATCTATACATCTATATATCTATACATATAATAAAAGGCTAACAGGACGAAATCTGTATATTAAATATTTTAAAGAAAAAATACACTGAGAGGGCTTAGAATCAATGACAGAACACATTTCTATAGTTTTTAAAATTTTTGTCTGTCTGTCTGTCGGTCTGTCTGTCTGTCTGTCGTTTGTACAGGATTCACGCAAAAACTACTGAACGGATTTTGACGAAATTTGGTATGGTAGTAGTTTATACACCGGTAGAACATTTAGGCCATGATTTACATATATATCACATTCGTATGTCTGTTTATGTTAGTTTTAAGAAAACACAAAAACAAGACATATACGCGAGAAATACTGGACGATTTTTTACGAAATTAAGTATGATAGTAGTTTACACACCGATATAATATACTAGCCCCTGCGTGCGACTTCGATCGCGTATAGTGGTTAAATAAGGCTGATGCTAAAAAACCCCCGATTTTGAAACTTTCTTCATTGGTGCTCCACTTCCGTTGGTCTTAGCATGTAGATGTATATATATATAGATGTAGATGTATATGATGTAGATATATAGCCTACCCTTGTTCGATAAATGAACTATCTAACACTGGAAGAATTTTTCAAAACGGACCAGTACTTCCTGAGATTAGCGCGTTCAAGCAAACAAACTCTTCTGCTTTATAATATGGGCATGGTTTACATATACGAATATGTCACATTGGTATATATGTATATCTTACATCTAAGAAAACACAAAAGAGAGGACTTATACGCAAGAACTACTGAACGGATTTTAACGAATGTTCGTAAGATTCGCCAACTTACAGATATTGCTACTACTAGGTTGGTCTAATTCACTTACTTCCATAGTTAACAAACAATTTCATATTTTGTTTTGGACGACAGCAGCTAAATTAGATACTATGTTCCTACTAGAAAAACAGGCGATATGCGCAATTTATAACATTGGATCTAATTCATTAAATTTTAAAAATGGGTATCTTAACTTTGATCTCTCGATAAAAATTAGTGATGACCTTGTTGTAATATGGAATATACCATAAGAATACTCAATAATAAGATGCAGTAATCAATATTTATTTCAAACACTTATACATTTACGTTACAGAACATGACTCTCTAAGTACGCCATATTAACCATAGACTTAATACTACTATTTTAGGGTTACCACAGACCTAATGTATGTACGCGAAAACTTAAAAAAGCTGAATTTAATAAAGAACCGTCACAATTTAAATACTAGAAAGAGATTTTTGCGACAAATTAGTCATCTCATGTTGTAGGCTCAGTAAGACCAGTATAAGTTTTTTAGGAAAATAGTGTTACAGTTTACAACAAAGCCGCAAAGAATATTATTGATTTGCCGGATAGTAAGTTGAAGCAGCATGTCAAGCTGGTTTTGATGTCTAAAGGCTTATGATAGGGTGGATAAATATGTGAACGATTTTGATGTATGTAACTAACACCTACCTCTCTTTGTGCACCCGTCAAGAATCAAAATAGCTATAATATTTTTTTTAAACAAAGAAAGAAAGATTTTCCAGATATATAGGATGTACAGAGGTACAAATAGATGTTGTAGCGCCATGCTGCATCTCGACGAACAAAATCATTCGCAAAGGGTGAGGCCAACTAAATCGTCGATGTCGAGTTTTAATCTATATACATACATATAATACAACTGTAACTAGGCCAAATCTGTACATTACATTTTTTTTAAATTACAATCGGGGTGGTCTTTGTTATCGATATAGAAAACAAAAATAATGTATTTACAATCTTTCTACAAGTATGCCATTACCAAGCTATGTTACATATACTAATATTTTATAGAACGGTAAAGTTTTGTGTTCAGGGAATCTCTGGTACTACTTATACGATTTTGATAATTCTTTCACTGTTAGAAAGGTATATTGTCCCTCAGTGCTATAGATATTTATTTTTATTTATTATAAGCGAATAGCGAACGGGCGTGGAGAAGAGTGACGCAGGAGCAACTCAAGGGGTACTGGGAAGACAATTATCGCCTTTTTTTATTGTAGTACGGCAAAGTACACTTTGCCTGATGGTAAGCACTATCCAAAAAAAACATCGAACATCAACAGCATCGAAAGATACGCCATTCTTCACCGGTCGTCACTGTCATGTCGTCCTGAGTAAATACCCCTTTTATATATAGTTTAGTTTTTATTTTAATTGGATCCGGTAGGTGACGCTGCGAACGGGTTCTAGGCCTATTTTAAAATATTCCTCACATACCAACTGGGTATATGTTTGAGTGAGTCCCTGGATAGTTTGGATTCACAAAAGGAAACGGTAGATGTCGTTGCAATCGGGTTTTAGGTTTATTAAGATTTTTGTGTTAAAATATACAATTGAAACAGGCAGTAACCGATTTGGTGCGTAGTAGTCCGGTGAAGCTGTGAAGACCCTACCAGGTCAATAGCGTAGTCAGTTCGAGAAAAAAAAAAACGATTTGGTGCAGATGAAGTTGCACGGGACAGCTAGTACTATAATAAAACTGTAACAAAGCCAAATCTGTACATTAAATACTTTTTGAAAGTTTTGATCGGGGTAGACTGCAATTTTTGTCTGTCTGTCTGTTTTTCTGTCCCTGTGAACACGTATCACTCTGAAAGTACTGAACCAATTTTGACGAAACCTAACACAGTGATACCTAATATTACAAGGTTACATCTAGGTAAAAGTTCAGCTCAGATAAAAAGAGAGAGAGAGTGTGTATACAATATATACATACATATAATTTTCATTTCAATAGCAAACCAATTCAAGGATTACCTTTTCATGTATTCACTTTTATTAACTTGACTATCCCAGATCATTCAGTGTTTAATTTGTTATTATTTATTTTATAAATATTTTTATCGTTTAATTTACAATTGAACTCTATCAACTTGATATTTTATAATCTAAACTATACTGACTGTATATAGTAAAGGTCTACAAAAAAGGGAAAGTAATTTGGTTCCAACTGAGGTCCATAGACCCCTCAAGTTATTTTTTTACGTTACCGCCAATATATGTAGGTTAGTTTTTATCTTAATTGAACCCCGTAGATGACGCTACGAACGGGTTCTAGGCTTATTTAAAAAAGATTTCTCACATACCATCTGGGTACATGTTTGTCCAACTTGATAGTTTTGATTTACAATTGGAAACGGTAGGTGTGACTGCAATCGGGTTTTAGGTTTAAAAATACAATTGAAACCGGTGATAACCGTTTTGGTGCAGACGAAGTTGCACGGGTCAGCTAGTAAATTTATATAAAGATGGAGTCTATGATACCAGAAAAAAAGTAACGTATGTATGTATATATAATAAATTTTAACATTATTTCGGGCGCTCCATCAAATAACCCACCCAGCTCTAGCAGTGCCATCTAAATGTCAAATATTTTGTAACCTTTGAAGCGAAACGTCTTTTGTTTGATGATTTTATATAACGAAGGAGAGATAGCTATAAATCTATATATAGATTTTAGACTATGAGAGAATGAGATAGTATATTCGTAATGCACTCGAAATATAAACAAGTAGGGGAGAGTGTGAGAAATGTTGAAACCTATAGCACATTCTTTTCTGTTGAATCGTGCGACTATCGCCCACTTTTAATAAAAAAAATTGTGTTGTGTATTATTGACATTGTTTTGACATTGTTTATATCTATTAAAATATTATCCAATATGCTCAAACTATTGTTTGAACAACAAAACATGTGTTGAATGTACTGGCTTAAAGAAGCACCTAGCACCTGTGGATTCCAGTGTCGAGGATATGGGTTGACACTTCTATCAATGGTCGATGGTGCTATGTTTGGGCCAGCGACGAGGGCATATCGCGTAGGCAAGTACCTCACATATTCCTTTGATACAAGATGGAATTGTTTTTTAGTAAATATAGAAAAAAAACGATGTGGATTATTTATTATACTCTTTTTAAAACATTTATTTATGTTGATTGAAAATATATATACACAATAATATTACACAAATGATGTTGCATAGAACACACTAAATATATAAATATATTTTGAGTATACGAGTAAACTCACGTTAATATAAGGGGGCGTCCTTTAATTACGTGAGGGGATCAGAAATATCACGTATTTTGTATTAGCAAAGGATAATGCAAACATCTCAGAAAATTAGTTTAATGTAATTTTTCTACAGTAAAATATGCCGAAATTCTTCTATATACTTTAGAAGTTCTCATTTATATATTATTTAACGTTATCACTCTGATCTATGATTAGAATATAAACAATCTCAAATGATAAATTATATTTTTTTAAGCAAATCCAACGCATTTACACACAAAATACAAATTTTGAATTAACTCACATGATATTTGGGGAGGGGGAGAGAATCGTGACAAATCTCACGATATCTCCTTAGGGGGAGGGTAGGTCAAAAAATCGTCAAAAATACCTCACGTAATTTATGGACGCTCCCTAAGATGTACGAGTATGTTGCGTGGAGGGGCAACACGACGACGTCACGTTTTGTTGATACTCGATTTCACTCTTCATATAATTTGTGTACTGCGGACTAAATATTAATAATTGATCCGTAAGAAGTGGACTTAGAATATTACATTACTACGCATCTCCCGTCGATAAGTTGTATATATCCTGGTGGACAGCTTCTTAGAACGTTAGCACTTTTGTGAAATCCATTATACATCATTCTTTGCGGAAAAAAAATATTGGCCTGCTCATAATTAATATTCGGTTCCTTTAATAAATATTGGCTTGTTAATCCTTCTAAATTCAATGTCGGATAAGACATAGCCCCATGTTGAATGCTGATTATAAAGGTGATACAAATAGAAATGATTGCGAGTTTCATGTTGTATTCAATTGAACTTGTTAGGTAGACTGTGCCGTTAGAAAGCGCGACAGTCGAGACTTATTTATAGTACTAGCGTTTGATTTCAGTTGTTTTAAGAGTGACTGCGGCAATATGGACACTTTAACTTACCTATACTTACATATAAGTATATGTATATTAGGGCGTGCCTGAAAATGTTTTTTTTTATTTTCACTCTCACTCCAAAATGTCATAGGATATATACAAACAAAAATTTAGTCCAAAGCACCTCTTTTAATTTTAAGAGGACCTCCAACGAACTTCAAATTTTCCCAAATAATTGCATTGAAAAAATTTTTTTTTCAATATTGACACCTGCAAATGTGACGAAATTTTGTTTTGCTAAAATGAATTTTTAGACGCTTTACAGATATCCTTTAATGAATTTTCCGTATAATTGTTATTAAGTAACAAGCTTGCAAAATTTATTTTTCTATAATTTTTCGTTTTTATTATTAACAATTTATTTATTAACCAATTACCGTATTCATGATAGAGCAAAAAATGTAAATCAGAGAGCTAGGGCATTGCAAATCGGCCCCAAATATTTTAACAGTACTTAGGGGATGTGTAGATAAGATATTAAGAACCTGAAAGTTTCAAATCTCTACTTTACTTGAGTTTCGAGAAAAAGCAAAATATGTAAAAAAAAAGCTTTATTTTACGATTGACTGAATCGATTGATCTTAATTTATAACACACTTTGAGGGCGACTTACAGATTGCGTTATAAGTACAACATGGCATCGTTTTAAATAGATTCAGATTTATCTACTATAGCTTACATCAAATAATACGCATTTTTATAGATATATTGTTTAGTAGCGAGCTGCTTAGCACGGTAGCAGTATTCTAACGTGGTCTTTATAATACCTAATCGGGCCATAAGTTACAAATGAAAATGGTTTTTTTTTCTTTTATGAAGTAATGTAATATTATTAAAAGGTATACCTACATATTTATTAGTCTCAGCAAAAAATTAACAAACATTCTATTCGAAATGGCCACCTTTGGCTTTTATATAGGCTTTTAATCTGTTTGGCCACGAATCTATGGATTTACGTACTGTTTCCATGGGAAATTTCGCCACTGCTTGCTCCAAGGATTTTTTAAGAGACTCAATGTCACCGTGTCATTTAGAGCAGGTCATGTCCTCTAAAACTGACCATAATTTGAAGTCTAAAGGGTTGAGGTCTGGGCTAGATGAGGGTCAGTCTTCAGCTTTTATAAAGTCCGGAACGTTGGTTTCAAGCCAGGCTTGGGTAGTTCGTGCCTTGTGACCAGGTGCAGAGTCCTGCTGGAAAGTCCACGGTATATTTTAAAAATGTGTATTTCTGAGAGGTTTCACAACATGATACAAGGCTGTATCTCGATACACTTTGGCTGAAGTTTTCACTCCTTTTTCGCAACAATGTAGTTTTGTGACTCCTTCATAAGACACGCCCCACCAAACCATCACTGACGCAGGATGATGACCACGTTGTACCTTTCCGATCACTTGAGCAGCTTCTTTAGAACTGTGAGCGTACACTTTATCATTTTGCTTATTGTAGTATTCTTCAATCGTGAAATTTTTTTCATCCGTAAACAGGATATTTCTCTGCCTTTCACCTGCGTATCGCGACAGAAGGCGTTTTGATCGATCCACTCTCTTTAATTGTAAATATTGATTTAGGGTATGGCCTATATATCGACGATAAGCACCAAGCTTCAGGTCTTGTTTTATAATACGCGATAGAGTCCTAGCGGGAATCTTCATTTCTCGCGATAAGATTTTTTGCTTTAGGGTTAGGGTTTCGACGAATTCTGGCTTTAACAGCCTTTGTAGTTCTAACAACACGCAACCACCCCGATCTTTTCTGGTCTTCGACAGAGGTAATGTTGTTGTGTCTGTTGATAGTACGATATACGAACATACGGCTGATACCGAGCTTTTGAAGTGTCTTGAGTATGACCGACACCTCCATACCCATTGTGCAAGGCGATCACTGCAATCCTATTCTTTTAACACCCCTTTCCATATTGTAATTTGATAATGAACACGAAAACATATGTGAAATGTCGTAAAATCGAAAGAAGTTTTTAAAATTATATACGTGTTAGAAATTCAAAATAATAAAAAGTTGAAAAAAGAAAAGTTTTTATAGTCCGAGTCAAATGTTTTGGCCGCTCTGAATATAGCTTTGAATTGGGCTTTGCGCATAGTGCAGTCAAGAAGTGAATACAAAACAAATTCAAAATATTAATATAAGAATTTGACATTGACATTTATAAATATTTGTTTCGATACTATACGTTTAGAGTATTTGCAAAAGATTAGAGATAAAAATGAACAGATAAAAAAAATGTAATCATTACTGAGATAACAAAACAACAGTAAAAACTAGAAATGGACAATAGTAGCCGAACAATAGAATAATAGTCAAAGCTAGAATTTTAACAGTTCGCCACATCATGTATATTTGTCAGTTATAATTAAATCCAAATAAAATTTATTGGTGAGTTTGCAGTATTTGTTTCTATCTGTGGCGTGTATCTTGTAGCATATATGTGTTATCGTAAATAGAATACATTCATAATAAATAAATAATTTCTAATAAACAACGCCCTTCATAGAAATATCATTTTTTGAAGTCGATGGGTCTTCTAATAATAACAAATATAAACTAGAAAAAGTAAAGAACGAAAATAGCAATAACACGTAATTTACAACAAGAAAACTATTCTGATTGCGACTGTACTGCAACTAATAATGACAGGAGACATATGTCAACGTGGGTGCAATAGGAGCGAGGTACGGGCGCGGGTGATCCTGCTTCCCTTTTGCGACTTCTGCGTCCCTCTGATACCTAAATTTGTGTTCTGCGCATCTACTTCAGAGCGGTTAAACTGTTTGACGCGGACTATATATAACAGTATTTATAGCCAGACTAGTTAGTTACATACCATAAAATATGGAAATATATGTAGATATACGCACAGAATTAAAGATTTATTAACCGCTGGGCTGTTAAAACCATAACCGTGTTATTACAAAAGAGTTAAATACGTATGAAATACTTGGTTTAAAAAAGTTTCCTAATAAATGCACTGCACTCGCCCGGGTCAAGTTTGCGTTATGCTTTTTCACAAGTCTAACTTAAAGTAACCAAAGCGAGACAAAAGAGCAAGATGGTGAACATTCAGCGACCGCGGTGCATTTAATATGACACCTTTTTAAAGCCAGGGTTCGATACGTATTTAAGTTTTTTTATAATAACACCGTAAATGTTTAAGTTCCATACAAATGAATATAAACCTCACGAGGCACATGTCAACAGCCTGTTGGCAACATAAGCAAATTCCTGATTTATTACAAAACTTCGAAAAATCACAAATTATATATTGTAAAATCATAATTTTTATGTAAAATGTATTCTTAAATTATTTTTTCATTTGTACGATTTTCTTACAAAACAATGAAATCTACAATTTATGATGTCGTGAAATAAAAATATGATCCGCCATTTTGAAATTTGGTTTCTTAAAAATCAATCGAGGTGTCAATAAGCTAAATTTACTATGCAATTGGATTAAAATCATGTTGTGTTTTGATCTTTTTTTTACTTTTAGTTATTAATAGAGATGTGCTGATTATGACTTTGACCGAGTAGTCCGGTGAAGCTGTGAAGACCCTGCAGGGTCAATAGCGTAGTCAGTTCGAGGAAAAAAAAAAATGACTTTGACCGACTAGCCAATTAGTCGGTGGTAAAAAGGCCGACTAATCGGCCGAGCCGATCACTTATCCGTGACAGTTACAGCTATTTATTATTTACTTCGCTGTGTTTTTTATTTTTGCTTTTGTTCGGGTCAGAACAGTGATTTTCTGCAAAAAAAATGTTGTGTAAAGATAACGCTGTCACTGTTCAACAAAATGAATCAAATGAAAATTTAAACGTGTCAAAAAGAAAGTCACGTGTATGGATTTTTTTACGTTACTATCTTTTTTCTTGATTTTATGAATCGGTTAATGTTTAGGATTTTTCGACATATTTTTTTACTGTGCATAATGCGAACTTATTTCAATATGACTTATTTGTTAAAAAAAAGATCTTACTATTTTATTTAAATATAAAGAAATTATTATAAATGTTTATTCAAGATAAATATATATAATGTTATTTATATTGTTGGAAATAAATGAAAATGTCGGGTAGTTTTACTGCGTCGGCCCATATAAGGGGCGGTGCTTGCCGTGTTGATTCACTCTTTCGGTGGCCGTCATATCGTGCGATAGCGCTGTCCGAACTCGTGTCGGTTATTTAACGAGTGATTGTAAGAATTGATGATTCTTAGCAGTTTATACCTAAATTGGCCAGTTCTGTTTTTAATAAGCAATAATTGCGTTTTATTTTTGTTGAAAATTGCTAACATCAGAAGCGGGATTCACCACTGTCCACATATCATTGAGTTTTTAAGGAATTAATCAAACCGTAAGTATCGATGCCTCGTTCCTCGAGGAGTCTGAGTTGGTTATCTGAAGCCGGATATACGAATGTTAGCGGGCTGCGACGGAACATATGTGAAAACATACGAAGGTACGTGTCCTTGTTTATGTTTTCAGTTATTTCTGTTTAGTGTGTGTGTGTGTGTTTTTAGACCATTGAGAGGACTTACGAAGGTATGGTTGGGTCTCTGTTTCTGTTTTCAATGGTGCTAACGATTCTGTTTAGTGATTCTCATGTTTCTGTTTAGTGATTGTGGTTAGACCACTGTGAGAACATACAAAGGTATGTGTCTGTTTGTGGTGTTAAGACCACTGTGAGAACATACAAAGGTATGGGTCTCTGTTTCTGTGTTTAGAACACTGTAAGAACATGTCTGTTTGTGGTGTGTATAGACCACTGTGAGAACATACAAAGGTATGGGTCTCTATTTCTGTTTAGTGATGCTAATAATGTTTCTCTTTACAGTGATGCTAATGTTTCTGTTTACAGTGATGCTAATATAAGGGTCATGTACCAGTCGGATATTGAAGTTGATAATGATTTATCTGATAAGCAGCGATAGAGAATCGAGTAGAGTGCTCTATCGGCCGTTTTGTGTTCGACCGTACCAGTTGTTAGTTCGTAGTTGTGCGTTTAACACTGGCGGAGGTCGAGGTCGTGAGAGACCGTAGTGTGTAGTCTGTGAGTGATGCACACTGGTGATCCATATGATGGATGTGTGAGAGCAATGTGATTGCTAGTTGGCCGGAGAGCCGTGGCGTTAGAGGCTTTACTCGAGGGTTTCTATAGGCTTTGCTGTTACTGTTGAGTTTGATTTTAACGACTGTGGTACATGGCCTGGTACTTGTTGTATTCTCGATTATATTCCCCTGTTTGAAATGTTCTCGACCCAAGTTAGTTTGGTCAGGAGTGACCGAGGGGAACAAATTCCTGTCGTGGATTATTTTGTTAAAAGGTTTGCATGACTGTTCTCAACATACTGCGTGTTGAGGTTGGCAGCATCGTGTGATCTGATGCGAACGAGCGGTTGCCGAGCCTCGCGGTGCGCCCGAGTCTCGCGCTCTGGCCGAGACATCTGGTCTGCGGCCGAGCCTCGCGCTCTGG
>MU159289.1:142677-158526 GCA_015888305.1 Antheraea pernyi | reverse complement strand
CTGCGGCCGAGCCTCGCGCTCTGCGCTCCGAGCCGGCGTCTGGTCTCGCGCTCCGAGCCGGCGTCTGGCTCTGGTCTGCGGCCGAGCCTCGCGCCCCCGCGCCGGCGTCTGCTCTCGCGCCCCGCGCCGGCGTCTGCTCCGCGCTCTGGTCTGCGGCCGAGCCGCCGGCGTCTGGTCTCGCGCTCCGAGCCGGCGTCTGGTCTCGCCCGAGCCTCGCGCTCTGGTCTGCGGCGTTTGGTCTCGCGCTCCGAGCCGGCGTTTGGTCTCGCGCTCCGATGCGGCCGAGCCTCGCGCTCTGGTCTCGCGCTCCGAGCCGGCGTCTGGTCTCGCGCTCCGAGCCGGCGTCTGGCCGAGACATCTGGTCTACGGTGTCGACCCATATAAGGGGCGGTGCTTGCCGTGTTGATTCACTCTTTCGGTGGCCGTTATATCGTGCGATAGCTCTGTCCGAACTCGTGTCGGTTATTTAACGAGTGATTGTTAGAATTGGGTGTGTCACGGTACCGGACGTAGACATTATAACATTCGACTACAATAATAGCCGGATAGCTTGCTTTACCGACTAGTCGGCACATATCTAGTTATTAAGATTATATTTCTTAGTTTCAATTTGACTATATCTAATACTAATGTTTTATGTGCCTCTAATATCTGTGTGTTAGATTCATTTCATAATTATTTCGTGGGTACAATCTGCCTAATATTACTCTTTTCCTAAATGTTTCTTGTTATATGGTAACCTTGTGATAAATTAAAGTATGGCGAATTCTCATGTTACCTGTTATTGGTAATGTGAAGGATTTAACGCTTATTTGCAGGTACACATTATATTGTACATTGGATTTTCATGCGTCTTTCACCAGTAGATAAAATCATTTATGAGGAAACTTTAGGTATATAATAGTTCCATTGTTTTTTTTTATATTATCAGGTTGGGACAACATCTGCCGGGCTCGCTAGTATATAATAATGCATTATACATGTACTAGAGAATTAATTAAAGAAGAAATAATTATTCTGTTGTTAATATATAATCCATACATATAATAAAAATTCAGTGTCTGTATGTAATATCAAAATAAAAAAAATACTATGCAGTTTTTAAATTTTTTGTCACTCTGTTTGTTCGGAGTAATCTCCGAAACGGCTGGACCGATTTTAACGGGACTTTCACCGGCAGATAGCGGACATTATAAAAACTAATTTAGTCCGTTCTAATTTACACTAGCCGGTAACCGTGGCCGCAGTTCTATCTCCAAAACGGTTTGACAGATTTCTACAGGACTTTCACTGGCAAATAGCTGACCTTATAGGAAGTAATGCTGGTGTTAACGTCTACGTCCGGTACCGTGACACACCCGAGAGGCGAGACTACAACGCCACCCGGGGAACCACTATTGACCTGCGATACCGCGCTATTGACTCTATCGGGGTGTTACTACTGACCTCGAACGCTATTGGTGGAAGTTATCGGCTGCGATATATTTATTGCCATTCCTGACTGCATCGACCCTATACGTACGTGATTAGTGTAACACTGGTTATTCTATTTTAGACTAGCTGTTACCTGAGACTTCGTTCGCATGAAATTTAGCAACAATATGTTGTTTTCACTGTAAACATGTGCGTTGTACTGGACTCCAAAAAGAAATAGAATTGAAATTTATATATCTGTATCTATGTATGTAATTTGAACTATATTGTCTTTTCGGTCATTTTGGCGGCCATTTTGTTTTATTGACTGCGCTTTTGACTACATAACTCGGGAACCATATTAACACATAAAAATATTGAATCGAGTTCAATAAGTAGTATTTAAATTGTCAAATATTAAACTTGCGTAGACAGATCGAAAGTTTTATATCTTGATTTATATTAATGCAAGACTTATTCAAGACATGAGCTCATTCATTGTATACAATCAACATTATAATTATTAATAGTATTATAATTTTGAAGATAGAAGGATTCTTTCTAAATACCATAAACGTATTACTTATTGACAATATGGACAATAAATTATATCATCATAATAACATATTTAATTCATTGTTTCATTAGTTCCTTATATAGTGTAAGTGAGCATTGAGGTAGTTATATGGTGGGTTAAGGTTCCAAATATGTTGCTGATGATAAACCTCTTTTGACAAAGTTAATATTTATATATGTAATGTATACATTACATGTTATTGTAAGTGGCGTGCGTGTCCTACTTACAATTGTTTTTAAAGAGCATTTCTATAATAGCACATGGTCTCAGAGCTTTATATTTCTTTAATTTATAAAAAAAGCGTGCGGAGCTGCGGGTACAACTAGTATTATAATAGTTGCCTTTTTGTAACGTTAAGATGATAAAATATATATTATTAAAAATATATATTCCT
Organism: Antheraea pernyi; assembly: GCA_015888305.1. NCBI lineage: Eukaryota > Metazoa > Arthropoda > Insecta > Lepidoptera > Saturniidae > Antheraea > Antheraea pernyi. The sequence goes on along the minus strand of MU159289.1, from coordinate 156,142 downwards.
GCGACATTGTACTACTACTGTAAAACTGTATTTGATGTGAAAACTTCTTTAGAGGGACAAAAACTTATGGTGTCAGCGACATACTCGTATTACTAGCGTGAGCGTCCGTACTGCGATTACGCGGCTTGCGTAAGACCAGCGACGAGAAGTATAGGCCTGTATACTATATCTAATATTTATTCTATTGAGACTATGCAGCCCATCATATGGTCGATTATTATTTTATTTTTTTTGTACTACGTCGGTAGCAAACAAGCATGCGGGCCGCCTGATGAAAAGCGGTCACCGCAGCCTATGGACGCCTGTAACATCAGAAGCGTTACATGCGCGTTGCCGACCCTTAAGTAACCTATTTATTTTCCCCTTGAAGCACCCCATACTGTAGTCTCTAGGAAAAACTTCAGCAGGAAGCTCATTCCACAACCGGATCGCTCGTGGAAGGAAACCCCTTTGAAACCGGACCGTCCGAGACCATTTCGGTTCCAATGTATGTATGTATGAATATGTATGAATGTATGAATTCCCTGACGACGACGAGCAGTGCGATGGTGGAAAGCGAAGCGATTATGTAATAAGCTCTATTTACCAAAATGTATTATTACTGTTATTGTTCGGAGTGCCAATAGATGTGAAAACCAGAGTCATCATCTTCTTACCCTTATCCCACCTGAGTATGGTCGGCACAACGTGTTTTCCTTTTCCACTCTCGCCTATCAAATGTCATGTAAGTATTCACACCCTTTACACACATCATTTCTCACACAATCCACCCATACCTTTTTCGGTCTTCTTCTACTCCTATAACCATCCACCATCATACTCAAAGCTTTTCCAGTTACATGATCTTCATCTCTCCTCAGGACATGCCAACCTATTACTCCTCAACTTCTCTGTCACGGGCGCTATTTCAAACTTCCTCTGATATATTCATTCTTACTCTTATTAATTCTACTTACACCACACATTCACTTTAACATTTGTATCTCTGCCACATGTAGTTTTCTATCACCCGTCTGCTAACACTCAGATGAATATAACATGACTGGTACTTATTATAATTTTATACACCTTCCCCTTGAGTTTCAAAGGTATATATATAGGTAAATAATAAAAATAATTCAGTCATCAAGAAGAATCAGCAAGAAACTCGATCTGGTTTATCTTTTCATCGTACATCACTACGCATTATAAAACAAAGTCCTCTGCCGCGTCTGTCCGTCATAAACTCAAGAACTACTAAATGCATTTTCATGTGGTTTTCATCAGTAGATAAAGTGATTCATGAGGAACGTATAGGTATATAATCTGTCCAGGATTTTATTATCTGGTCGGGACAAAGTCTGTCGGACCCGCTAGGATTTTTGTAAAAATACATACATTCGTTTTTGGTGAACACAAATTATATTTTGTTTACACAAATTATAATCTATACTAATATATAAAGCTGAAGAGTTTGTTTGTTTGTTTGTTTCGTTGAACGCTATGATCTCAGGAACTACCAGTCCGATTTGAGAAAATCCTTCGGTATTAAATAGCCCATTTATCGAGGAGGGAGGCTATATATTATCACGTTCAGACCAATAGAAGGAGTACACCAATGAAGAATGTTTCAAAATCGGGCACTTTTTTCCTTTTGAGAGATTTCGTTTGTTGTTGTAATAATATTCGTTCAATAGGACAGGCGAAGGAATTAAATCATACTGCCAATTCTGAAGTTGCCAATATAGGTATTTCTTATATATCCTTTAATCAATTTTCTACCATGTCCAAGTTACAATAAAGCCATAAGCACCAAATCTTCTATATAATATGTCGTACATTATTTTATCCATCATTATTATCTTCTTAGTCTTCATAATCATAAAACAAAATTGTTCAAATAAAGATTTCGTTAGCGTTATTATTATATACGTTGCCATAATAACGTGGTAAGTTTCTATCGCAAACATTTTCGAAGTTTATTTTGTTTTCCTATGCAAAAAGTTTATACTACTTTTATTTCTAATTCTTTATTTGTTCTCTATTACGTATTATAAAAATAAAGTTTTAAAACAATTAAAATAACAACTTTTTGAGGAATGGAGGCTACAAATGACTAAAAAAAATTTCCTTTATACTTTGTCTATATTTTTATAGTAGTAAATTTCTCTGTTTGTTTGTTTGTTGCGGGTAATCTCCAAAACGGCTGGACCTATTTTAACGGGAATTTTACTTATTTACTGCTAGATAACCGAAATTATAGCGGTTGACATATTCTATTTTATTTGTCCGCGGCTTCGTCCGCATTACTTTGGGCCGATTTTCACGGGGTATTCACTGGTAGATAACAGACCTCATAAAAAGTAATTTAGGTTTTTATTCGCCTTCGGCCGCAGTGGAATATCCGTAATGCTTGAACTGATTTTCACGAGACTTTCACTGGAAGATAACTCACCTTATAAGAACTAACTTAGACTATTTTATTTTGTTTCTCAAGACTTCGTCCGCAATATCCTACTATCTCCTAATTGGTTGGACCGACTTTCACGGGGCTTTTACGGGCAGATAACTAGCGGGCTCGGAAGACGTTATACGGACGGAGACGGATAATAAAATGAAAACCTTGACAAATTATACCTAAACCTTCCCCATAAATTATCATTATATCTACTTTCAATTATGTATATTTATTCTTGGAGTCCAGTAAGGCACACGTCTCACGCGGTTGTAACATATTTTTGATCAATTGCACACGGACGAATGCACAGGTAGCAGTTAATCACTACATAGTGTACCAATTCAAATAAAAAAAGAACCATTAAAATCGGTTCACAATTGACGAAAATATCGATTAACATACATAAAAAATACATACAATCGAACATAGTAACCTCCTCCTTTTTCGAAGTCGGTTAAAAAGAAAGTCCTCATCTTTTTGGTCAATTTGGCGGCTATATCGTTTTATTTACCGCGTTTGCTTCTATATTCTCTATAACTCAGTGATTATAGCAACGTATAAGAATAACTTAAGTATATCGACAATACGGGTATATTATATCTATATAATAAAAGATTTAAGATATATTGTTCGATAATGTAGCTTATAATTTTCATTACTTTCTTATATAGTGTTAGTGAGCGCTGAGTTTGGTATATAGTAGGTTGAAGTTCCAGGTATGTTGCTGATGATAAATACCATCTCGATATACTATTTGTATTCATATATCTAATGTACACGTTACATGTTACAGTTGGCGTGCGTGTCGTAGTTACAAACGTTTTTGCAAAAGCTTTTCTGTATTGTACACACCCACTCACAATTTTACATTTCTTTAATACATCTTTTAAAAATCGCGTGCGGAGCCGTGGGTAACAGCTAGTTATATAATATTTATATTTTGTAGTTCATCATAGATTTCATTGTTAATAGACTTTATAAAAATGTATGTAATTATTGCTACGAGTGCCAATGGATATGAAAACCACAATTTTAATAATTTTAATAAACTAATCCGTAAATTTATAATATTGTCATCCGCAATATTATATAATTTAATATAATTAAAAATTCTTCTTCTTCTTACCCTTATTTCACATAAGTATGGTCGGTACAACATGTTTGTCATGTTGTGGTAAATGATTTGGCTTAATTTTTACGATCGGCCGCCTGCCTGACATCAACCCTCCTTGGGATTATTTTGTTGTATTTATGAGTATTATTATATAGTTACGAAATCTGATGGGATCTTTTAGCCTTACAATTTTTCTGTAGGCTTTAGCTTTGGTAGGCTATTTATAGTAACTGCTTGAGCGGCACCACCGTTCCGGTTACAAAGGAAGTTCCTCAAGATTATGGTATGCTTTTTATATTGCCATTTATATATAAGAGAAAACTAGCCAACTTTAGACTATTTCCGAGGACTGCATTTTCGGGGTTTTTTTTCAGGATTCGTGGGTTGAGAGTTTTTTCAGTAATAATCATATAATATTAAATATAATAAACCAATAAAATAATATAAAATATGAACACTATAATAGAAAAATAAATGCAAATAAAATGACATATCAATGTCAACTATAGACAACTAATAATAGACGGTAATCAACGAAATGTTAAAAATTAATTAAAAATTATTTAAATTAAATTAATTACTCTCTCGGTGGCCACCATTGTTTTTGGATTGTACTGTGCTTACCACCAGGCATACTGCAGACATTTTGCCGCGCAACAATAAAAAAAAATTAAATAAAATTGAAAACTTCAAAAGATACACAGTTATTTCATTGTTTTGAGTTTTCACTTCTGCGGCATTGCCTATGACTGCCTCGACTTTATTAAAAAAATCAAACTAATACCAATACTAAGCTAATACCAATGACCAACTCTCCCCACACTATTTAACCATCACACCATTACCTCATAATACCTTATTTATCAATTATATAGCTTGTAATAATTATAACCGTGCAGAATTTCCACATTATTGAACTTAACGCTTATTTGCAGTTAAACATAACTTATTATATTTAATCATTCTTGGTATCGACTGACTGTGTGGTACAGTGGTATTAACTTAACCCATAAATGGAGAGGATATGGGTATGATATCTGTGTAGAAAGGATTATATCATGATGAATGTAACTGTCATTTCTGGATCTGGTTTTTATACATTACAATATTGAACTTATGTCTGTTCGTTGCATATATTTTATAAATTTATAAACTATTATACAGGCTGAAAGTTTAGACAGTAGCAATATTTATGGAGGATACTCTGCACTCGATTCTCGTTCTAGATCAATAAAAAAAATGGATGCTTAATATTTGAAAAATTATCTAGAAAAATACAAAAATTGTACACAATCCTTTACGCGTCTATATTAAAGCACAGTGTCAATGACCGTCTGGTGAAGTGAACGTGGGAACGGCGTGAACAAAACAAAAGGGTTTATTGACGAAGGTTATTAACTCTTTTTTTTTAACGTGGGGATATCCCTTATGGATTCGCCACCCTCCCGGGGGAGAGGGTAGGTTATGTCCGAGTCGCATGGACTAAAACCCCACGGTGTACCGACAGACCGTTTTGTGGGGGCGGCAAGGGATCGTTCAAGCTAATCAACCTTGTAGAGCCGCCCCCATGTTCCGCCCGGCGGAAGGTGACCGCCGGGCTCCTACCAATAGAGGGACAGACCGGGTACACACCGGCTGCCCCCCCTCGTCCGCTGGACCTGTGCAATGAGGAGATGGGCTCACCAACCCATCCCCTCAGGTCCGGCTACGGTGGCAGGAGGTGTTGGGCGAAGCGCCTTCTCCTCCTGCCTGTCCTCCTTTGGCGGAGACGGCCACTTTGAGGGTCAGCCTCGCGGGCCCTCACCGCCTCCTCCTTCTGCGAGATGACCTCCTCGCAGAAGGAGGCCATCGCTCGCCAAGCCTGTTCACTGTCGAGCATGGCCGAAACCACGCTCGGCAGCGATAACTCCGGTCCTACCGCCACCGCCAGAAGGCGGCGCTGCTCCCCCCACGCAGCACACTCAGTCAGAGTGTGCTGCGCGGTATCTTCGGCTGCGCCGCACTCGTGGCAGGCGGCGGTTGGCTCCCTGCGTGCGATCCGGTGCAGGTACCACCCGAAACAACCGTGTCCTGTGAGTACCTGCACCAGTCGGAACGTCAAGGAGCCCCACTCCCTCTCTTTCCACGCCCGCAGGACCGGGCGGACGGCGTCCACAGTGAACCGTCCGAACCGCTCGTCCGCCAGGTCCTGCAAGGTTATTAACTCTAAGTCACCCCTTGTAACCTTCGGCACCGGTCATTTGAAAGTCTTAACTTACATATTCTTTGTTGTTTATTAGTATTTCTTTTGATATTACTGTTTTATATGTTAAATGTCACTATGAAGTTATCGGGACAGAAATTATAGGATAGTATTAAGAGTATGACGTCACATTGGATGACGCCATATTTATTATTGAATAATTTACACGATTTAGTCTAATCGAAGATTAATAATCATAGCAAATAATTAAACAGTAAATACAACAATTTTGTAAACCGTCTCATAATCAGTTTGAAGGCATCCAGTCACATATAGGAAATAGTAATTTAGCACGGATCAATAGTTTAGGACTAGTATCGTTTGGTTAATAGTGTGCTTTCATAATGAGAACGACTCGAGCGTTCCCGCAGTAGCAGTCGTAATTTTTCTTTTATTTTTTTCTTCTCTTAATTTTTACCTCTGGTATGTTATATATTATGATAACATGGGAGCATAATTTGTTTTAGGGTTTTAAATGGAAATTTGGTCGGCAGGCTCTGCCTTATATCCACTGGCTCTCAAGAAACAGCCGTCCCGATCAACAATTTTATTGTGTGCATGTGAATTGAATCTTGTTCTTCCGAGTGACATTTTTGCGGGTGCAACTTCAGATCGCTTGTAGACGTTTCTTTCAGAAGCATGCCCCCAGCCTAATACCATTGTTTCCATGTGTTGAAAAACAATTAGTCCATATCAAAAACTATTGTTTACCACATCCACAGTGTATTCATTCTCTTAAAAATTAAGCAGAATACTAATTTCAACTTCTTTCGCGCCTGAACTCACACTCGACTTTTTATACATAAATGCTACCTTACCTTACCTTACCTCAACATTCAATACAAAAGCAATCCAACTTAACGCTTCATTGCGTGCTATAATTGTTGGAGTTAATTGAATATTGTACGACAAGATTCCTTCATGTTCTGCTACCTCAATTTATATTTTACATTTACCTATAAGTAAAATTGACAAACTTTGTATTATATTTACTTATCAAATATATATAAAGATAATTAGCACCAGTGTTAGTAAAGTTATCTATCAATTAAAATATAAAACTTAAATAACTGCGAGAAATATATTAAGTTTACAAATTATTACAACAAAATGTTTATAAAAATAAAGTATTTATTCATTGAAGCGATATATATCAATATGTATCTATCAATGATAATAAACGCCTATATATTGATAACTGAAAAAGACGCCATACAGAAGTTGTTAAAACAAATGAAAACGCCAGGTTATAACGTTGAAAGAGATGATGGATTCAAAAAATATGACCGTAGGTATAATCCGAGTGAACTAAAAATAAAATTAGTAACAAAATTGATACGACACGGCCTTGAACGACCGTTATACGAATACGATAGCAAATACCGTTCAATTTACAGGCCACTATTCCAAATACGTAAAACAGAACGTGTAAACGAAATTGACAAACTTCTCGAAAGTTCTTTGGAGAAATATTTGAATAAGGTTAAACTCTATAAGAGAAACAATAAAAAACTTGAAAAAAATTACTATTCTCGATACATTTTTAAAGGAAACCCAACACATGTATTCGGTGATAAAGAATTATTAACAGATACATTTAAAACTGAATCACATAAAAGAAATAAAGATAGAATGAAATACAATTTACACAGAATAAATATACCACCAAAATCGATTGAAGATTTATTAAAAGGAATCGAGATTGAGAATCAGATGAGAAGAATATTCACAAAGTCGACTGAAGTCCACGACCATCTGGCTCCAGGCGCCTTTACGATTTTGCATAGTCACGAAATTGACAAAGAGAAGCCACCCAAGAAAAGGTTACCGGAGTATCCATTCTGGAATTACTGGACGGTAACTTACTCTTTCTTGTCGGTTCTTCTCTATAACTGGGTTTTTTTTTATGTCATAGCAGGCAAACGGACAGGTGGGTCACCCGATGTTAAATGATCACCACCGTCCAGACACTTGCAACACCAGGGGAGTCGCAAGTGCGTTGCCAGCCTGTGTTGGGGGAGTAAGGGAAGGGGGAATGGAGAGAAGGAAGGGGAAGGGAGTTGGGCTTCCGGCGCTCTCACTGACCGAACGAAACGCAACTACGCAAGCACTGTTACTTCACGTCGGTTTTCTGTGAGGGTGGTACTACCCCGATTGTTTGTCCAAACCGGTGGTAGTTTTGACGTTTGTAATACCTTCTTAGGACCTAAATTGTGTAAAGCATTTTTGATTGATATAATTGACTCTTTTGTATATTATATTGGTTTTAGTATTGGGCCAGAATCCCACCAGATGGCAAATGACGATGTGGTCTCAGAAGGTAAACGCTAAACCTAGAGGGCTGTGTCTCAAGTGCAACTGCCGCAACACACTACCAAGTGCTTGGCGACAGAATTTCAACTTTATAGTGGTATCTTTACAGGCGGATTTAGAGACAACCCTACCGACATGCTATGGTTTCATCTCGGTGTTTTCCTTCAGCGGAAACTCCGACTTAGTTGAAAATATTCGAACCTACATCCATCGACACCGTGTCTGAACCCGGGCCACAATCACTTCAACTCTTTGTCATGTTAAACCTAGGAGACTCAACTGCAGTGACCGGAACATTACAGGTATTTGGCAAACAGAGTTCCAACTTGATGGTCGTAGCTAACCAGGTGAACTTAGGAAAGCTGCTTAGAAAGGATAGCTCCAACACTACGGATTAAGGCCTCGTTAGGGATTTTATAGACATACTAGCGGTCACGGCGAACGTTGTCCTGCCTTGATAATTAAAAAGAAAATCTAAAAGTCAACCGCAGCGCCACCGGTAGGTCCAATTGTGAAACTCAACCATTCTCGGATCCACTTGAACACGCACACAAAATTTCATCAAAATCGATCCAGCCGTTTAGGAGGAGTTCAGTGACATACACACGTACAGAATAAATTTATATATAGAGAAGATAATCAACATACGCGATGCGTTCAGACTTTGTGAACACACGCACACTGAACTTCTCAACCTGGCTAGCTACCACCCTCGAGTTGACAATCTACCACCAAGCAACCATAGGTGTGCTCCGATAACTGCAGTTGATGGGCAGTTTCTCTCTAGGCTTAGCGTGCTTACCATCTTAGACCACTTCGTTGATTAACATAAGGTGAGATGTAGTTGGTAGTTATTATATTAGACAGTTTAGTTTAACGCGCGAGGGCAGCTCCTGGATTCCCTCCTCCCCCGCCCCCCGCCTCGATCCCATTCTCCATAGATTACCGCTAGTGCTCGGTCGCATCGCCAGTGCAGTGTACGCTATGATACGTGCCGCTAAATAGACATGAACTCTTTGTATCACGAACCAGTACCAGCACCAGTTCGTGAGTGAATACATTTTATGTGACCCACCTACTGATTGGATACGGACACAAACCTGCCGAAACCAGTGATCAGCTTCTGCCAAGTAAACGTGTATATTTATATTCTATCCTAGCTCAATCGATTACATACTCTTGGATCCTGCGATTGAGCGTGTTTCCCGTGATACCCTTGTCCACGCTAACCGCCAAAATACAGTCCACATCTCTCCTTAGAAAACACTGGAATCAATGGAGTTAAAAAGAATCAAGTGACGGGCACCACATTCGAGCCGCATTTCATGGTCCCTCTCGCCGGATTTCCCTCCAGTGGTAAAAAATAAAACAACACAATTTGTTTTCCTATGTCAGATTTGAGCTCCAGCGGTGGCAGAGATGATATTACCGAAATCCATTTTTATAATGTTGTATTTCTTTTACAGTACAAAAAACAAATATATCACGATGATTGCCCTATGAATACTGTGAAAAACCAAGACGGTGTTTGTATAAGAGTTCTACCGCACTGAATCATAAAACAAAAAACCCTATTAAATTGTATACAGTTTAATCTATAATAAAACTTAAAGTAGCCAACACATTTTTTTGTTATAGCTAGTTTTCATTCAATATCATCAATTTTTTTATTGCACGTATCAAAGAAAATAGTCAACACATAGCGCTATAAATTCTTTTACTGATCATTTTATTGGTTTCAAAGTTGACTTTTTGACGTTTTGTAGCGTCGAGGGTTCGTTTTGGGTGTGGAGCGAAATGAAATACATAAGGCGTTCTTTATGCGAATATCTTGGTACATTGCCGCCGGCATAACAGCGGCGACCAGCGATGAATAGTCTGTCACTCGATGATCGCCATTGTTTTTAGATTGTACTGTGCTTACCATCAGGCACAGTGCAGTCATTTTGCCGTACTACTATAAAAAATGGTGGTAGAGCCACGCTGAAACTATTGCTGGTTTCAGCATGAATGGGTTGGCTCGCCTGGGGTAGTACCACCCACCCCCTCATAAAAAACCGACGTGATGTAACAGTGCTTGCATTGTTGCGTTTCGTTCGGTCAGTGAGAGCGCCGGAGATCCACCTCCCCTCTCTCCTCTCCCTCTCGCTCCCCTAACCCGTCCCCCAAAGGATGGCAACGTACTTGCGACTCCTCTGGTGTTGTTAGTGTCCATGGACGGTGGTAATCACTTAACATCAGGTGGCCCACCTGTTCGTTTGCCACCCATGACATAAAAAAAGAAAAAAAAACATGTCATATCAAGCTGTTATACAAATATAATATTTTTAATAAATATTATGTTCTTACACGTCCCGGGTAGAGATGTGTAACACTGCGCTGCGCCGCGCAATTGCGCCAACTCAGTTTACTGCGCTGGATGTGTTAACTCACTTTTTCAAAATGAGTTGGCGCACAGCGCAGGACCGGGAAATTCGAAATCATTTTTATAACTCTGTGAAATGTAAATGGAATTATACCCTGGTAATCTTTACTTTCTAGATTTCACCTTACTTCTTTTTCTTTAATTTATGGCACCGTGTGTAAGCAATACACAATTCCGCCAATGTTATGTAGATACACAGTGTGCGCTGTCTGTGGCAGATAGTGTAATAAACGAAGGAGACCGATTAAAAAATGAAATTCGAAAACGAAGATAATTAATTTGTCTTCAGACCGAGTCATTATATGGTTCCTACAAATATACATATAAGCAAACTTAGATACATATTGATTAAGAAATAGTCAATCCGATTAAAGTTTGTTTTTGTTAATTTTAATAAATAATGACAAGACATGTAAAATTAAAGGGTTATTATTCACTAAAGCTAAGACACACGTAAGGATAGTAGGACGGGGAATATAAGGAGGGGCATCAAAAACGGAGAATCTGTTTTTCGAACAATTAAAGAATATATGATCTGGGGAACCGTCGTCTAGGCCGCAGTCGCAGAGAGAATGGTCCCTAATCCTTAATTTAGATAGATGCACTGGTGTAAAAGTATGACCTAGACGAAGAGGACAGATGATGGAAGTAGCGGTCTTACTTAGATATGGGAATTTTAAAAATCATGGTTCTTGGAAACTTCGTTTTGGAAAAAACCGTAAGTTTTTCCCTTATATTTTCTGGAAAAATTCCAATCCTTTAGCCATGCTTCTAATAATCTAGTTTTAGCTAAAGAACGTAGATTTTCTGTATATAGCCTATAATAGTTTAAGGAAGGCTGAAGCTATTACTGGTTTCAGCATGAGTGGGTCGGCTCGTCCGGGGTAGTCCCACCCTCTTATAGAAAACCAACGTGAAGTAACAGTGCTTGCATTGTTGCGTTTCGTTCGGTCAGTGAGAGCGCCGGATAACCCACCTCCCCTCACCCTTCCCCACTCCACCTCCCCCAAACACAGGGTGGCAACGCACTTGCGACTCTTCCGGTGTTACAAATGTCTATGGACGGTGGTGATCACTTACATCAGGTGACCCACATGTTCGTGTGCCTCCTATGATATAAAAAAAAAAAAAAATTACGTGTGTCATTTCTAAATTGTGATAATCTAAGTATTATTATATTTGTAACACTCTTCATTGGTGCTCCGCTCCTATTGGTCTTAGCGTGATGATTTAATATAACTTTCCTCGATAAATGAGCTATCTGAAACTGAAAAAACTTCTCAAATCGGATCAGTAGTTCCTGAGATGAGCGTTCAACCAAACAAACAAACCCTCAGGTTTATAAATCAGTATAAATTGTATTGGATATGAAAAAAACACCGAATAAAATAGAGAGCTTTATTACACAGCCACATTAATTTCAATATTAAATTTTAATATATATAATGTTAAGTTTACATAAATATGCAAGCAAGAATAACCATTAGATTTTATATACCTCAAAAAAAAATCCATTTCCTTTATATCAAATCTTATAAGTTTAAAACAGAAGAAAGCAGTTAACGAGTGACAATAAAACAATTACTTCTATATTAGACTAGACATGCTATTCTGCACCAAAAAACTATGCATGGAGTTGTCAAGTTTTCGTCATCTCCGAATACAAGAAGTGTGATTTAACTGACAAAATAAACGACGCAATAAATATATTCATTTTTTTTTTTACCGTTCAAGTAATTTTTACAAAATATGTATCATAAATGAAGGTACACACGTAGTAAAGCTATTCCACTCACTCCTTAGTTGAATTGTATTAGTGCGAGCAGTATCACCAATTATTCTGCATGATGATACCCGCTTTCATCGTATTTTAGTCAAATGCACAAAATTCTAGACAAATTTTTAGTAAAAAAAATTGCATGTCTTGTACAAAATAGAAGTCATTGTACAAAATATGAAAATGATTCTTTATTATAACTTTATCAAGATGAAAATATTCGCTCAACTTAATACTAATAATATATATAATGTTTATATTGTAGTCGCTAGTTATTTTCAAAAGGCATAATATATTTTTTCCAATATTTTTGAATTATTTAAGATAAACATTTTTAAGATAAGAAAATCAATTTGTTAAAGACAAATACATTTGGATACTAAATATATAAAAAATATACCATGGTTTTTTTATTCGAGATTGTTCATATAATTTGGTCTTTCAATTTTCATATTTGATATACAATATTTAAAAAATGTCTTATATTAGAAGGGGAGAGGTGGGAAAAATGGGGAGAGGTGGGGAAAGAAGGGAAGAAGTGGGGAAATGAGGGGAAACAAGAGGAAATAAACCCATTACATTTCAGACAGGACGGGAAATGGAATGGTGTTTGAAAAAAAGACCCTTTACCAATATTCCCTCTCGACTACAACAACAAACAGACATTCTATCTCCCGTCTCTCTCGTGTACGTGCGATATTCATATGAGCACATAAGTCGGTGCGCTTTGCACTCCGCAGTTGTTCTCCTTCATGGACATAAGCACGTAACCGTCATTTCCCCACATATTTGACCACGAGTTCTTGACCAACCAATACTTCTGCCCGTTTAGTATCCCGTAACCGACAGCCAACACGGCATGATCGAGCTCGTCGACTTTATTCTTGCTACAAATATATTCAATATTACCGGTCATTTAAAAAAAGAAACACGTAAATGGAGAAATCCGTCTACTCATATATAAACAGACCATACATGTTCACTCCTTGTTAACCATGTATAAACTGACCACACATGACCCCTATTTATAAACAGACCACACATGGCCACCGATATATGAATAGAACACATATTATAGCCATCCATATGTAAATACACCACGCATGGTCACTATTGATCACTCATATACAAACAGACCACATATTTACCCCCCCCCC
>MU159289.1:103943-142447 GCA_015888305.1 Antheraea pernyi | reverse complement strand
CATATATATATATATATATATATATATATAAATGCCGCACTTGGTTATCCCTATGTAAAAATACCACACATGGCCACCCATATAGTATACAAAAACCACATATGGCCACCCACCAGTAAAGTACCACACATGGCCACCTATATGTAAAAATATCAGACATTGCCACCCATATGTATAAAAACCACCCACGACTATCCACCTGCAAAAATACCACACATGGCCACATATCTATAAAAATATTACACTTTGCCACAACAATACTTTATTGTATTTTTTTATCGTACACTAGCAAGCTTAATACTATAAGGAATTATTGTGGACAAAAAATAATGTAGGCATATGTGAAAAAAAAATCATCTGCGAGAGATCGCGGTTTTGTGGTGATTTTTGAACAATATTGTAATTTTAACAAACGAATATGTATTTGTTTAAAAAAAACAGTGGGTTATAAATGATATAACTTACCATTTTGGATCAAAATAGACTCCGTTCGAGTAGAAACTGAAGGTCTTGTGGGACGCATCGATCGCTACCGATATAGGACCGTGCTTGAATAGAGCCAACTGAAAATTGCATTTTTTTTTTACCTAAATCAGTGTTAGATTTCTCCTGTCTCGATTCACTTTCATCGTAATTACTATATTAAAATATACACTAGAATATTGCCCAATTATATATTTATGATATGAATAATTATATGGATACATAATCAAACAAACAAACAAACAAACAAACAAACAAACAAACAAACAAACAAACAAACAAACAAACAAACAAACAAACAAACAAACAAACAAACAGTACCCATAATCTTTTATAGTGTGTAAGAATAATACAAAATTAAACATTTTTTTTGTAATATAATTGATTCTATAAAGTGTACTATTTATTCATCAAAAATATGAAAAACAGTACCCAAATAAAATATAACATTTAATATACTAAAAGATTTCATAAGAACTTACTAAGTTTCCATAAATATAGAAAAATGTTCATTCTCTCTTTCTCTCTGCATCATTTATTTCTTTCACTCAATACTTGAACAACGAATTATAAATAAAATAAATATATAACATATATATATTTTTGAGATTCAATTTTGTCCAAACATTTTGAAAAAATAGCAGATTTAATGCTGTTTCCAGTTCTCGAATGTTCATTGTAAAAATTGCAATTGTGAGACAATATATATAACCAACGAATACAAAAAAAAAAATAACACAATAAGTTTTTATTCCTACATAATAACACACGTATACAAAAGAAAGATACAGAAACAGAGAAAGTCTCGTAGAGGGGCGTCACGCTTTTCCCTTACGTGACGATTTCTACCAGTCAACTCCAACCACAATCTACCTTACACAACTTCTTTCAAACTGGCTAACAGAACCCATGTACCCACTATGTGAACACGGTGTCACAAGTGTCAATTCCGGAGAATCGAACCGCACATACATACATACCTTGAGCGCGTTCTCATTGTTTGTCGTGACGTTGACCCACCCAGTGATCGAGGTTATAGACGTCACGTTATCGATGTGGCAGTATCCGTCCTGTAAAACAACATTTGAGTCGAGAAAAAGCAGATAATATTTTATTTTTTTCACAATTGTGTCACAGATAGGCGGTAGAGCCACGCTGAAGCTATTACTGGTTTCAGTATGAATGGGTCGGCTCGCCCGGGGTAGTACTACCCGAAACACAGAAACACCGACGTGAAGCAACAGTGCTTGCATTGTTGCGTTTCGTTCGCTCAGTGAGAGCGCCGGAAGCCCACCTCCCTCCTCTTCCCCATTCCCCTTCCCTTCTTCCCTCCCCCCAAACACAGGCTGGCAACGTACTTACAACTCCTCTGGTGTTGCAAGTGTCTATGGACGGTGGTGATCACTTAACATCAGGTGACCCACTTGTTCGTTTGCCTCCTATGATATTTAAAAAAAAAACATTTATCTACTCTCGGCTAACAAAAACACGTATAGATATAGAGCAATTAATGGTCGGGAGAAAAAATGTAAGATCGTGCAACGGTGACGACCGTCACTGAATCCTCACCTGTCCGAGGTAGCCGCCATAGTCCTCCTCAGTCGGCAGACCATGTTTCATGATCCACTGGTAAGCTCTAAAGTCCTCGCCACCGTCGCATCCGTTGTTGCCGAAGCTGCAACACGACAATCACATCGCTATCGAGTTTTCGACGGGATTTTGGAATATCATGTACTGGATTTCATATTTCAGTCATAATCTTAAGTGTTATTCGACTCTATACCTTGTAATATTGGTGGTGTTTTACATAATGTAAATGTTATTGTGCACAGGTGAAGTGGATGAGGAAACAATACCACGGAGCATGGATTCTGACTTGCTATAAAAACTCCCTGGACAGTTCTTGCAAGACGGCACCATCTTGTTTAAACATTGGAATGATCGCAAGAAACTTATAACATCATTACGGACTCGATAGTGGCAATAATAATCAACTAGAAGTTTGGTGGTCAAAAAAAACATCCCAATGTTGGGCAAAAATCTCTTCACGAATCAAAACTTTGATGTAATCCCGATTCAAACCGCAGATGAAACCCATCATTATCATCATCAGCCTATAAGATACTCTCTGCGGAGTCATATACCTCTTCCGAAGGAACGTATGGAATCACCACGACAGCACACGACGTATTGGGCATTTCAAACTCTGACATATCCACAGTTCTACATTATTACCACTTACAGTAGTACTACAAGAACATTTCTCAGGTCTGGACTTACGATGTTTTCCTTCACCGTCAATCGATACTGTTACCAAAAATATATTGGTAAATGTACGCGAATTCCGAAAAATTCGTAGGTACATGCCAGGGTTTGAACCTGCGGACATCGGATTGATGTTCCACAGGTCAAACCACTAGAACCCACGAATTTTAAATCCCATAGCCCGTCACTTTGTGGTATCATGGCGTTCCGGTATCATATCATATTATATGGTGATAAGTTCCCGTTTGGATTCGATGGTGGTATGTTTAAAAGTTCAATATTAGTCCTAGAATGTACTAAATTTAATCACAGACGTAGGCTCGAATAAAACAACGACCGCAGAACATGAAGGATCTAACGACAGTCAACACCATCACATTGGCTTTTAATCTTAATATAACTAAATTCATCACTTGGTTATATTTGCGTCAACTCATAAAATAATTGGATACTAGATTAATAAATATACATATTTATTAATAGCTCTCATCTTTGTATCAAATTCTCTTATGAGTTGACGCAAATTTAACTAGGTGCTGAATTTCGTCATGGTAGGATTACAAGCTTATGTGATGGTGATGACTGTCGTTAGATCCTTCATGTTCTGCGGTTGCTGCTTCATTCGAGCTTATGGCTGCGATAAAATTTAATACATTTTAAGACTAAATTTGTAAAGCCATTGTAATTTGTGGAACAAAAATATATCCATTTCTTCAATATATTATCCTAAAAATGTCCATACCCCCAGGAGCAGTCGACGAGCGCCTGCTGGCTGAGCCGGACGAGATGGCCGCCGTTATGGAGGAAAAGGGCTCCCTCGACGGCGCCCACCGTCCCGAACGACCAGCACGACCCGCACACCGACTGATCTAAATACGAAACTCTTTTTTATAGGCATCGTAACAATATTAGCCAGTGTCATTTCTCATTTTGTTCAACGTTTAAGCAATTGCAAATTAAATTGTTGAGAATTATCCAAACAGCTCCAAAAAAAAAATTAACAGTAAAGTTAAAACGAACGTCAATCAATCGTATCAAGAAAAAAGAATTAATAAATAAAACCGCCCAACCTATTTGTCAAAGTTAGTCTCATCGTATTTACCTTTCACTGGGGTGACTGCTCCGAACAACCTCCAGTCGAATTCAGGTGGCAACTTGACGCTCAAATCTTCGATCGTCGAGTCGCTGTACGGGAAAGGGAGACCTG
This sequence comes from Antheraea pernyi, assembly GCA_015888305.1. Lineage (NCBI taxonomy): Eukaryota > Metazoa > Arthropoda > Insecta > Lepidoptera > Saturniidae > Antheraea > Antheraea pernyi. Next base: position 138,492 of record MU159289.1, on the reverse strand, counting down.
GAAATGCGATAAAAACGTTTTTTTCCTTTACGTTGACAACTCAAACAGCTCATAGCCTTGAAGAGAGTTCAATAAACGTCGAATCCCAAAAAGGGATTCAGCGACGGTCAAGGGAAAAACCGATTTGAAACCAGAGCTGTAGAGCAGTTTCTAATACTAAAGTCGCTAGCTATCATCCTCAAGTTTGAAATATGTCTTTATGCAAGTGAAGTCAACAACATTAAAAGCCATCCCATCGAGGTTTTTTTTTTATCTTCCCAATATGGCAGCAAGTATTGTCAAGCAGTAATTTATTTACAATTGTGGATAATGCAACAGTCAACAGTCCGATGAATCATATAATAACAATAATAAGAAGGAGTAAACTAGACTTTGATTGGTTTGATTGGTGGTCTATAGAGGCACGCTGAAACTATTACTGGCTTCAGAATGAATAGGTCGGCTCGTCCGGGGTACTACCACCCGACCCATAAAAAACCGACCTGAAGTAACAGTGCTTGCATTGTTGCGTTTCGTTCGGTCAGTGAGAGCGCCGGAGGCCCACCTCCCCTCCTCTCTTCTCTCCCTCCCCTAAACCCTTTCCCCCAAAGGTAACAACGCACTTGCGACTCCTTTGGTGTTGTTAGTGTCCATGGACGGTGGTAATCACTTAACATCAGGTGACCTGTTCGTTTGCCACATATGACATACTGAATTATTATATAATTTATCGCATCGATACACTACAAATACTATTGAAAAAATTAAATTACATAACATTAAATATTGAAAATGAAAATAGGGGACAACAAGAATAAATGAAAAAGTGAAAACGAATTCAACCTTAAAAACTATAACTAACTTATGAAAAAGAAAACAAAATGATACATATAAAGAAGAATATTGAACTACTGCATGTTTTTTAAACTGTGGTGGATACAAAATGTGTTTAAAGAGTACAAAGTCTCTTATAGTGAGTCTAGTCTAGTCTCTTAGATGGTGACCACCTTGACAGAACTTTCCAGTATTATCACTTTATATTTATTATATTTATAACCCAAAATTACGAGTACTTATCAGTGTAATCATGAATACGTGATATGGTCTACGTTTGACCGGTGGAATATCATTCCAATGTCCGCAGGTTCGAACCCCGGTATGTACCAACGAGTTCTTTACTGATTTAACTATCGGCTGACGGTGAGGGAAAATATCGTGAGGAAACCTGAACCTGAGCAATGTTCTTGTAGTACTAGTGGATGTGGGAAAACAGGACTGTCGATTTCTCAGAGTTTTAAATCACCTGGCGTGGTGATTATTCCCACGCATTCCTTCGGGAAGAGGCCTATGACCCTGCAGTGAGCCTCCATTTTATTTATTCTTAGCAACCAATCTTCTAGTAGATTATTACTGTCATTGTCGAGTTGGTAAATTATATTATAAGTTTCTTGCGATAATTTCAATAAACTAAAAAGATGGTGGCCGTTTTATTAGAATTTTCCAGGGAGTTTTTGTGTCAAGTCAGAATTCATGCTCCGTTGTATTATTTTCCATTCACTTCACTTATGCACAATAACCAAACTATATTATGTAAAACACCACCAATACTACATAATATAGAACCAAATAACACACGATTATGAATAAAATATTAAAGTCCACTGCGTGACATTCCAAGATGCCGCCAAAAACTTCAGCTCCCTCCCAATTTCTTCAAGTTTCGACATGGTTTGAAATTGCTGTAAAAAAAAAAGAAGGTCTCACCCGAATTAGGACCCGAGTACCTCCTACCGCGTAGGGCCGCGAGTTCATCGTCAGTACGATCAGCTAAATGATTAACCGAGGTGGTAAAGCCACGATTGGCTCTGTTATGCGAATGGATAAACCTGAAGAGAATATAGTTTAGATTTTAATTTAAATACTAGAAACAGCAACGAATTCGTTATTCCATGTTTCAGGCTCACTAAGTTACAGATTTTTAGGTAAAATAGTGTTAGTTTTTTTTTTATTTATTGTTGACAGCCAGGTTACTACTGCCATTATCAAATAGTTAATAATATAACAAGCATCGTGTGGTCACTCCAATGTTCCAACAAATGGTGGCTCCCTTGTTAGAACTTTCCAGGGATTTTTTGTAGAAATTCAGAATTTATGCTCCAAGGTATTATTTTCCATTCACTTCAACTATGCACAATAACCGAACTACATTACGCAAAACACCACCAATTTTACAAAATGTAGAAACAAATAACACAAGATTATTAATAAAATTATATATTTTAAATTTCATAATATTAATTTTATTATCATAAATATATTTGACAAATTATTATTATTATTTTTATAGTAGCACGGCAAAGTGACTGCACTGTGCCTGATGGTAAACATAGTACAATCCAAAAACAATGGCGACCACCGAGTGACATACTGTCCATCGCCGGTCGCCACTGTCATGCCGGCCTGCAAAAAGCTGGATATGCACAGGCTGATCCCGAAATGCGACCCGCAAAAGCGAATCACTATGACGGGCTTTTTCGCCATATACATGGTGGTTGCGACCCAGTCAGGCTGTAAAACCCTACCACCCCGTAAAATTATTATGACAAACTGGATAGTTTCATCAAAAATTGGCAAAAAAATGAGAAAATACTATAAATTATATTTTAAAGTTGTATAACTTGTAAAACGCGTCGGGTAATAAAAAAAAAATTATACAAGAAAATGATTTGGTCTAGCCTTTTTGATGAACCATTAAAGAGTTATAAAATTCTAAACTCAAAAAAACAAGCTTTCCCAAGTTAACCATACGGGAAATTAAAATTTACCAAGCGGCATATATTAATATTAAGGGTGTGGCTGTGGTTTTCAGTTTTTTTTTTTATCATATCCAACAATATTTTCGATATATTTAACAAAGAAAAAAATAGTCGAGGTTTTTAAATCAGTTGTGTACATAATGCGGTTTAAGTCTATCGATATGTGATATGTGTGTTATTTTATTCCAATACACTGCACTTTTAGTAACCTAACACTCAATTAACAACACACTCAAATTATAAAAAAAGGTAATCAACCTGCAGTTTCAATATGTACACATTCAGTATTTTAGCTTCGATCTATTTTAATTATAAAGTGTGAAAACATTTTAGCCATTTATTTATTGAACACCAACACAATGTACACTGATCATTATTAAAATAATACACGCACAACTTGTAACGGTAAGTGTCATCGTAATTAGAGGCGTAGACTGCATGCTTAGTCTGACGATGAGCAAACAGTTAGAGTCACAAAATGAAATTAAGATATTCACTGAGTTTACTTAATATTATACATTAAGAAAATTAATTCAGTAAACAAACTCAAACAAAATTTGGAATATAGTAGCCAATCATTAATAGTCATTGTAATAATTGTTAGCTGTCATACATGATGGAGGCAGGAAACAAAAACATTACATCTGAGAGCAACTTAAGATTTCAAGCAGAATTTTATATGATCAATTGGAAAAATTAAAATTAAAAGAAATTAAAAAATAAATAATCTAATATAATGAGTATACGGGCAATAACAATTAGACAATTTCTCCTTTTAGTTCCTTTCTAAACATGGCGATGTTTACTGCGAATAAGTCAACATTTGTATTTTGTTTCGATGTACTGTTAAACTCACGAGTTAATCTGTTAAGTGGTGCGTTTTTACCTAGGTTAGAATTACTGTGAGTTTCTTTGATGATACTTATAAATCTTGTAGATGTAGGGAATAAAATAAAATTAATATTAACCTAAAGTTGTTAAGAAACGATTAAGAAAGGAAGTTGGCTCTGGAAACTGGCAGACACACTAAGAAGCGATAAAGAAGATCCAGAATCTTAAGAAGACAATTTAAAAAAAAACCCTAGTTTCATTCATATCAAAAGTCAACAGAATCACACGAGGACCTTCTGGCCAGTAAACGTTTCCAGAACATTCCATCCATAGCTAATAACTAGTCTAATTATAAATCGCTATACATGGTATATACCAGCAGTTGTAAAGAAAGCTTACCTTAAGTTCTGTCTGAAGATATTCAATCGCTTCTCATGTTCGACATCACTCACATAATTCTTGTTATGTTTCGTTTTGAATCTGTTAAAAAAAACAGTGCGTGTATCAGTGTATACACACGGCGGAAGTGAAACTACTTTTTTTTATTTTGATTTTTATTGTATTTTATTTAAAGTATCGTATTCTTTTAATTGTATTTTATTGTAGCACGGCAACATGACTGCACAGTGCCTGATGGTAAGCACAATACAATCCAAAAACAAGGCCACCACTGAGTGACATACTGTCCATCACCGGTCGCCGCTGTCATGCCGGCCTGCAAACAGCTGGATATGCACAGGCTGATCCCGAAAAGCGACCCACAGAAGCGAATCACTATGACGGGGTTTTTCGCCATATACATACTTTGTTTTATATATATATATATATATACGAGAACTAATGATTAAAAAAAAACCCTAAAAAATCATATACCTTCCTCATGCATCCACTTTTTCTAGAGGCGTAAACCGCATCAAAACCCGATCAGTAGTTTTTGAGTTTATCGCGAACTGACGGTTTTTATAATATATATATTTATTTAAATTTTACTGTACACCTGTAAATTATATACATTCATTTCAAAAACATTACAGGTTTCGTTATTGGTACAAAAGGCGACCTTATTGTTATTAGCAATCTCTTCCAGGCAACCTTCGGATGAATTTGTTCAATGGAGTAGTCAATAATGATGTATAGTAAATTCCACTCGTTGTTATGGTTCAGTTGAATGTTGAATATAAAATAAACTTGAAAAATAAATTCAAAATAAAAACGTGGCACTCTCTATGAGATATCTATAACAGTCGTTCGTAGAGTTTTCCCTCAACGAACTAATTTAAAGCGCCATCTGTTCGAGACTGTTGAAACTTACAATTAATAGCAATAATCAACATTGACAATCATTTAATTTTCAATTAAAAAATATTGAGACCATCAATCGAAATATAAATTATCCTATCTCTCAAGTTGGACCAAATATATAGTAATATATAAAGCTAGAGCGTTTGTTTGTTTGTTTGGTTGAACGCGTTAATCTAGCTCATTTATCGAGGAAGGCTACAGGATATATCATCACGCTAAGATATAGGATACACAATAGATAGAATAATCGAGAATGTTTTAAAATCGATTTTTTAGCGTTAGCCCAAAGTGACCACGACGCGGACGAAGTCGCGAGCAGAAGGTAGTAAAGAATAAAATGAGTGACTTAATTTTTTCCTAGTATATGGTTATTCCAATTGATATACACGTTGATAGGGGTGTTCTACATATATCGATATTTGGCTTCGATATATCGAACTTATTTGATCGATATGAAAAAAACCTTATAGGTGTTATTACAAAAAAGTTAAATACGTATTGAACCCTGGCTTTAAAAATGTCTAAAATTAAATGCACCGCGCTCGGTGAATATTCGCCATCTTGCTCTTTTGTCTCGCTCTGGTTACGTTAGGTTAGACTTGCGAAAAAAGGATAACGCGAACTTGCCCCGGGCGAGCGCGGTGCATTTATTAGGAAACTCTTTTAAACCAAATATTTAATACGTATTTAATTTTTTTTTTGTAATAACACGGTATGTGTTTATTATGAAACCGCCATAAAGGCAATAACGTCTAAAACAGCTAAATAAATATATATATTTAAAAAAAAAAACTACCCAATAGATGCTCACAAATACGATTTTTAACTAACCTTAGTAGTCCGGTGAAGCTGTTAAGACCTTGATTGGTCAATAGCGTAATCAGTTCGAAAAAAAAAAAAAAAACAGAGCAAGATGGGGAACATTTAGCGACTGCGGTGCATTTAATATGAGACCTTTTTAAAGCCAAGGTTCAATACGTATTTATATTTTTTGTAATAACACCGTAAATGTTTAAGTTCCATACAAATGAATATAAACCTCACGAGGCACATGTCAACAGCCTGTTGGCAACATAAGCAAATTCCTGATTTATTACAAAACTTCGAAAAATCACAAATTATATATTGTAAAATCATAATTCAAAAGTCATTCAAAGTCATCATAATTCAAGTCAGTTCGAAAAAAAAACGGTTTTTAACTTATATATTAAATAAAACTATAGCAAAAAAAATGGTGCGGACCGAGAGTCTGCAGATAAGAAGAAAGAAAGAAAAAAAACCTAACACTTACCTTGAGAACTCGTCATCGACATGGGCATTGTGAACGGGATGGACGAACTCTTTCATGGGGTTGAAAGTGGCGAAGTGTCGAGAGCCCGGACCAGGGAATGAGGTGCACTGCATATCTGTACAGACAAACACTCGTATCGAATCGTATTGAATCGTTACAATGAACTAAATTCAATTTATTCACTTACATGTGGGCATATCGACAGTCAATAACAATAATAACAAGGAATAAAATAATAACTGTAGACCTAAAACGCTATATCACATAGATACAACTTAAACTATTAATAACAATAAAAAAAATTAGTTGATATAAAAGTATATATTATAGTGGACGCTATATTAATTATACAGTATTGATGGTTTTTTTTTTTTCGAACTGACTACGCTATTGACCTAGCAAGGTCTTAACAGCTTCACCGGACTACTAAGGCGAGCGCTTAAGGCACTCAGCCGATTTTACTTTGACAACTAGCTCAAGGGTGCGCGGCACACCTCGGCTTTGGCTGTTGCCTGATACAAGCAATTCGCGACCTATGTAAGCTAACCTAAGCTAAGCTAACTATTCATACATATATGAGTTGTTGTAACATATATGTGTACCAAGCATACATACCTCAACAACCCTTATATATATTTCGTATCGGATAATATTCTAAACTATTTCAGTTTGATAAGGGAAAAAATAAAATTCTTCCACCTGCATGCAGCTATTACTGGTTTCAGCATGAATGGGTCAGCTCGGTACTACCACCCGACACACAGACCCACCGACGTGAAGTAACAGTGCTTGCATTGTTGCGTTTCGTTCGGTCAGTGAGAGCGCCGGAGACCCAATTCCCCTCACTCTTCCCCTTCCCCACTCCCACTCCCCCAAACACAGGCCGGCAACGCACTTGCGACTCTTCTGGTGTTGCCAGTGTCTATGGACAGTGGTGATCACTTAACATCAGGTGACACACCTGTTCGTTTGCCTGTGATGATATAAAAAAATACTCTTTTCATATTTATATGCATACTTTATAATAAAATAATTGTACTTAAATTCCATGAACAAGTGGAAAATAGGGGGGTCCATTTGACGTGACCATACCCATATACGAGACATTATTTATACACTTATTTATTTAATGGGTCGGCTCGCCCGGGGTAGTACCACCCTCTCATAGAAAACCGACGTGAAGTAACAGTGCTTGCATTGTTGCGTTTCGTTCGGTTAGTAAGAGCGCCGGAGGCCCACCTCCTCTCCCCTTTCCTCTCTCCTCACCCTCTCCCTCCCCTAACCCTTCCCCCCAAAGGGTGGCAACGCACTAACGACCCGTATGGTGTTGTTAGTGTCCATGGACAGTGGTGATCACTTAACATCAGGTGACCCAACTGTTCGTATGCCACCTATGACATAAAAAAAAAAAAAATTAAAAAACTTTTTAATTACAGCAAAAAGCGTCACACATTACTATCAAGCGACCAAGTCAGTCAAATCAGAATTTATTCTTCCGAGATCTATTAAAAGAAAAACCTTACCAGAATCAACTTTGAAGACATCTGGGTCTATATCCTCAATGTCGTAGTTCAAATATTGTATGTAGTAATGGTCGTAGTGGGAACCGAGTAGGGAATTGAATCCTTTCATTTCGTATCTATTGAAAGAGTATACCAATTAATTCTATAACATTTCTAAAAAATATTGTAAATTATAGACGCAAAGAGCGTAAAGTATGATGAATTAATTATTAACAACTAGATGCTTCAATTAGTCGACAGTAAATAAAAGAAGTGAGTTCCGTGAATGTGGTAAACATTTGTTGTCAGCATTATTATATAATATGTTAATATACCAGGTGAATGTTTAGATAGTAGCAATATTTCTGGAGGACACTTTGCACTCGATTCTCGTTCTAAATTAATTTAAAAAGTAGGTATTTAATATTTGCCTTAATTATCTAGAAACATACAAAAATTATAGTCAATTCTCTAAACGTCTTTAAAACACAGTGCCAATGACCGTCGGGTGAAGTGAAAGTCTAGCCAGCCAACTAACAAAGGATAATTTTTCGAAGTTTGAACAAACAAAAGGGTTTATTGTCAGTTTTATTATCGAAAGATATTAACTCCAGATCTCCGCTCGCAGGTTTTATCACCGGTCATTCGACCAAAGTTTATTTAAGTTATTATGCATAATTTTGTAATTCTTAGTACAAACTTTACCTAAGGTTCTCTTTGTTGTCTATTAGTATTTGTTTTGATATTACTATTTTATGTGTTAAATGTGACCATGAAGTGTTATATCCTGGAATACTGCGAGTGTCTAACCATTCGCCTGGTATATTAACAATGTTAATAATACTGGTTTGAGCATGAATGGGTCGGCTCGCCCGGGGTAGTATCACCCTCTCATAGAAAACCGACGTGAAGTAACAGTGCTTGCATTATTGCGTTTCGTTCGGTCAGTGAGAGCGCCGGAGGCCCATCTCCCCTCCCCTCTCCTCTTTCCTCTCCCTCTCTCTCTCCTAACCGTAAGGGTGGCAACGCACTTGCGACTCCTCTGGTGTTGTTAGTGTCCACGGACGGTGGTGATCACTTAACATCAGGTGACCCACCTGTTCATTTGCCATCAATGACATTAAAAAAAAAATACAAAACAAAGGCTAATTTTTAAAAGTGCACTATAGTCACTACGATCAAACAGAATATAATATGCTATAGATTTCAACGTGTTTCTCTCTTTTTCTCACTGTATACATTTCGAGTACATTAAGAATATACTATCTCATTCCCTCACAGCCTAAAACCTTTATAGCTATTTTATTTATATAGGGTTATTTGGCTCTATATTCTGTAATATTGGCGGTGCTTTACGTAATATAGTTTGGTTATTGTGCACAGTGAAGTTAATGGAAAATAATGACACGGAGCATGGATTCTGACTTGCCACAAAAACTCCTAGGAAACGTCTACCAAGAGAACCACCATCTTGTTAGTTCATTCAAATGATCGCAAGAAACTTGCAATATCACTACTTACTCGACAATGGCAATAATAATCTACCAGAGGTTTGGTTGCCAAAAAAAAAATCCTAAAATAAACCTCATACTTTTTGGTACACTTTTCCTCACCAGAACGGAACCAATATCCAATTTATATTATCTCCATACTCACCTAACAGGAATAGGAACTCTATCTCCTCTCAGACTCTTCTTGTATTTCACCCACATCGTGTACTTGTTGACTTTGTCGCCGATCGTCTGGACCATCTGCCATTTGGACGTGTCTGAATCCTGCATCGTCTCTGTGCCTAGAATGGACATTATCAGCTTTGAACTAATGAAGCCATGGCGACTCAATTAATAGCGTGTTCGGACACTGTTTTTATGAACGTAGGTGTGAAGTAAATTACCCGGAACCGTCAATAAAGGAACACATCGTTAATTAACCATAGCATTGTAACAGGGCTCTTTCTAAGCCTGCGTAATCAGCTACCACCGTCTAGTTGAATCCACCCGTATCTAAGCAACACATAACTATTTATTTTTTATCACCGACATTGAAAATATGTCATCTTACTTCCACATTTTATCTAAGACAGTGTGGCGTTACAATATTACTTTACGTATGTGTGCGTTATCGTGCCATTCGTTTTGTCAAAATAATCATGTAGGTAAAGAATCTACAGCTTTTTAATTATAATATAATTGATTCCTATACATTGTCTTCATATAACTCTAATACTTTATGCACTGCTAGCCAAATTAGTTATCCGATGGCAGAATTTTGTCCAACATATTTACACTTATTGTTACTTATCGTTTATTGTTACATTTAGGCCAGTTTAAACAATTTTTTTTACTAATTTATAGCTTATATATTATAAAGTTATATTGCTATAAATTATCATCACAATCTGTTAAGTGGTTTTTGCGTTGAAAGTGTACGAAATATCCGTCCTCACAAGCCTCCTCATCATTACATAGTATAAAACAGAGTCCCCTACCGCGTCTGTCTGTCTGTCTGTACGCGATAAACTCGAAAACTACTGAACAGGTTTTCTTGCGGTTTTCAGCAGTCGATAAAGTGATTCATGAGGAAGGTTTTGGTATATAATTTGTCAAGGTTTTTTTATAATCAGGGCGGGACAACGTCGGACGGGCCCGCTAGTTTATAATATTATATAGTAAGAATAATAAGAAAATACATACATACACAATTGAAGATTGGTTGCCCAAATATATATATATATATATATATATGTGTTAAATAGTATTTACCCATATATTTGAAATCGGTCATATCAGGCAGTACAGTCTGGATCTCCTGAGCCGCATCTGAGCTTGCATTCATTTGTAGGCATGTCTGTTTGTTCAACACTGATTCCGTTGTCACTGGAGCTACCTGCAAAATATTCATCAGATCATGTATCTCTCCGTCTATTGCAATATGGGTTTTATATACTTTTAAATAGAAATCACTTCAATTCGTGCTTCCTTTGCTACTTCTATATATCATAACGACAGACTTGTACAGGTCAGGCAGGTATTCAAAAATAAATTTTGCCGTGCCCGTACGTTATTTACCAAATTGACTTGGGTATTGTTCAAATCGTTAGATTGTATGCTAAAAATAAAAAAATATATATTTGAATAAAAAATGTTGACCTTATCCAAAATAAACAAATTACAATATTGAAGGCCAAATCAAAATTTCTCCATTCCAAGCGATCATGACAGATGGAGAAATAATAATATTTGGTAAGTTATTCAATAAAACAAGCATTATAAAAAATAATTTGCAAAGAGTCGAAAATAACATGTTAAATGAAAGAGGAAAAGTATCGTGATTTAGGCACGGATAAACGGAATTGGATTTTTTTTCTAAAATCTTTTTAGGCAATAAACTAACGATTTGAACGATACCAAAGTCAAAAAAATCCAAGTTGGTAAATAACGGACACAGCCCAATCCATTGTCATACCTAATCCGCGTTCTATGCCAACTATTTCCTATACAGACACTTGTATACTGTTCTTTAAAAAAAATTAAGACACTAAACGGAGATGAAACGTCCACCGGCAGACCAAGTTCGAACCTTGTGGCCGAGCCGAAACTTTCGATGAAAGGAAACATCGTAATGTAACCATAGATAGCATTGTTTTAGCAATTGTTTAGCATTTTTGGCTCCCTGACGTTCCGATTGGTGCAGGTACTCACCGGACACGGTTGTTTCGGGTCGTACCTGCACCGGATCGCACGCAGGGAGCCGACGGCCGCCTGCCACGAGTGCGGCGCTGAGGAAGATACCGCGCAGCACACGCTGTCTGGGGGTGCGGGGTGGGGGGAGCAGCGCCGCCTCCTGGCGGCGGCGGTAGGACCGGACTTATCGCTGCCAAGCGTGGTTTCGGCCATGCTCGGCAGCGAACAGGCTTGGCGAGCGATGGCCTCCTTCTGCGAGGAGGTCATCTCGCAGAAGGAGGAGGCGGAGAGGGCCCGCGAGGCAGACCCTCTAAGTGGCCGTCTCCGCCAAAGGAGGACAGGCAGGAGGAGAAGGCGCTTCGCCCAACTCCTCCTGCCACCGTAGCCGGACCTGAGGGGATGGGTCGGGGGGCCCATCTCCTCATTGCACAGGTCCGGCGGACGAGGGGGGGCAGCCGGTGTGTACCCGGTCTGTCCCTCTATAGGTAGGAGCCCGGCGGTCACCTTCCGCTCTACAAGGTTGATTAGCTTGAACGATCCCTTGCCGCCCCCACAAAACGGTCTGTCGGTACACCGTGGGGTTTTAGTCCGTGCGACTCGGACATAACCCACCCTGTCCCCCGGGAGGGTGGCGTATCCATAACGGATTTCCCCACGTTAAAAAAAAAAAAAGGGTTTTTTCTCAGCCCACCTTACTAGCTACCACTGTCAAATTGAATGTCTATCGACAAGCACCTGTCGATGTGTTCCGGCAGTAGCACATGAGAGCCAGCCTAGGTTTAGCCTGATGTACGAGACAACATTTTGGAGACTTATGCCCTGTACAATAAAAACGAATTCGCCATAACGATTTATAACTGACAAGGTTCTGAGGTAACGAACATAAAAAATGCAACCGAATTAACAACTCCCTTTTTTCATCTGCGACACCGCGCCTACGTGCGTAGGTTCGAATCCTAACAAGTGACTGGGAGCTTCCCATGAAGGAAAACATTGTAGCATGGTGATATAGGACTTTCTCTAATCCCGCCTGAGTAGCTACCGCCTTCAAGCTGAAAATCTGTAGCCAAGCCCCTGTCCGTGTGTTCCAGCAGATACACTTGCCAACCCGTCTAGGGTTAGCGTGTTTACCATCTGAGACCACATCTTCATTTAAGATCAGATCAGATGCGAGGAGCTACCGAACTGGCACTACGTCTACTCCGCAGCAGGTGTCGGATCCTCATCAGGGGCCTCGTCGCGGTCGAGTGGTCATAATCGTAGACCCCTCAGGGGAGGGCGAGAGTTGCCCTCCCCGACGATCGTGGGAGGCGTATCGGCACAATGCGCCTCAACCACACGGACCTGTGCAGAAGTTCTGCGAGAGCGACGGAGGTGCCCGCGTCCGCCGCCCCCAGGCCATTTTTACGGCGGAACACCTATCAATTATTTTAAAAAAAGTCGACTAAAAACAGCAGATACACCCATCTTTTTGGACAGTAGAATAAGTATCCCTGAAATTAAAACTAAATAAAAGATTAGGTTACCAACCTTGATCGAAGTACCGTAAGGCGGGTACGCAGATGAACTCAGTTGGTAAGTTTTTACCATACCGCCGTAATAATCGATGCGTGACTTACTGTTCTTACTATCGTACCTGGAAATATAAAAAAAAGTCTTTACAAGTCGCTTCACAACATGGACCTTACATTAACAGTCACTTCACATTCTTATTATATATATAGAGGTAAATCTGACGTGTCTGTACTCTTTAGATTTTTGTGAAAAAAATTGTTGCAGGTGTCTCGGAATATATTTATTTTTTTACGTCATAGCAGGCAGACGAACACGTGGGTCACCTGATGCTTAGAGATCATCACCGTCCATAGACACTTGCAACACCAGGGGAATCGCGAGTGCGTTGCCAGCATGTGTTTGGGGTAAGGGGTATGGGAGGGAACGTGGGTTTCCGGCGCTCCCACTGACCGAACGAAACGCAACAATGCAAGCACTGTTACTTCACGTCGGTGTTCTGAGAGAGGGTGGTACTACCCCGGACGAGCCAACCCATTCATGCTGAAACCAATAATAGCTTCAGCGTGGCTCTAACACCTATTAAAATATGTAATAAAATACATTTCAATCATTTTTTAAAATGTCTGTCTGTCTGTTTGTTTGTTTCAAGACGTATCACTGTTTAAAAGTACTGCGTTCACTATAAAACCTCACAGAATTTTGATACAGTTTTCAAGTATTGTTTAGAGATTTATTTCGGGAAGGTATATGTGTATATTACCGTTTAGGAAATTACTTTAGACAAACAACGGATGCTTTGATTTTATGTATATATACATGTAATATATGTTTTATGTATTGTACCATAGATTATAAGATGTTTAGTTAAAGACGGACATTCTTATTATTTTTTTTTTTTTCGAACTGACTACGCTATTGACCAAGTAAGGTCTTAACAGCTTCACACCGGACTACTAAGGCGAGCGCTTAAGGCACTCAGCCGATTTTACTTTGACAACTAGCTCAAGGGTGCGCGGCACACCTCGGCTTTGGCTGTTGCCTGATACAAGCAATTCGCGACCTATCTGAGCTAACCTAAGCTAAGCTAACTATTCATACATATACGAGTTGTTGAAACATATATGTGTACCAAGCATACATACCTCAACAACCCCTATATATATTTCGTATCGGATAATATTCTAAACAATCAAACTGCGATCAAAAGCGCAACCTATATACAAAAGAAACGAAAATAAACTTATTTACCAAGATCTGTCCAAGTTCGTAACATCCAGGCCCGTATTCGCCAAAATGACCATCACTTTTCTAGGGGTATGTTTTCGTTTAGGGCATTGTTTAGGTGCTGAACCAGGATCCACAGGATCAACTTGCTGAGCGCTTGCGGTTATCAAACAGAATCCATTTTTCATCGCAGGTAACAATGCGGTTCAAAATTCCTTCATTTGTGTGTCTGTTGAGCAGTGCAAGGCACGTCTCGACGCGTACTTCGCACTTGCGATCATTGAGTTCGTGGGGCACCCATTTGTCAAGCTTTTTTACCATGCCAATTTGACGCAAATGGACCAATATTGTTTTGACGCTAACGTCGAAAGCTGGTGCTAATTCAACCGTAGATTGTGTATCATAATTCATAAGCTTCCACAATCGCCTTTAATTCATCATTGTCGAACAAAGCCTTCGGACGACCGGGAGATTCATTTTTCAGGTCGAAATTCCCAGAACGGAAGCGAGCAAACCAATAAAAGGTGGTGCGTTGATTTGTAGTGTTAGCTCCGTAAACGTCGTTGATATTGCTGCCACGACGGTACTCATATTCCGTAATTACTCGAATTTTTAACGTATCCATGATGACAAAAAAGATTGAAATGCGATGCGAAAAAATGTAACACTAATCAATAAATACTACTTTTGGAAAAAGAATTCCATGTTTTTAAAATAAAAATAATTTGAAATTAGAATTCTTAGCCAAACAAAAATTATTTTGATTTGAAATGGCCAGTACTGCAGAACGGCAATTTCAAAGGTAAAGACCTATTATATAGATAGGCAAAAGTCGTTCGGTATCTCTTTCTTTGCTATATATAAAAGAGTTTTCTTTAAAAAAAAATTAGTAGCACTTAATGAATTTTAGTATTACCAATATAAAAAAATTAGAAATAAATCTTACTATCGGCGATTTTTATTAATATGTTTATTTGTATATTTATTATATTAATAAGTTTATTTATAAGTCTCTATTCGTCATGCTTCACGCTCCTTACGTATAATATAAGTATATTACATATTTGACACTTAAAAAAAAAGAAATCTAATAAATTTATGAATTATGTTAGTATTTCGACTACTGGGCGAACACTAACTAGTACATAAAATAGATTCCTTTCAGTACGAGATATGGAAAAGTCGTAGAATCAAATCTATCAAGCTTAAAAAAAAATCAGAGTGAAAATGTCGTTCAGAACACTTTTGTTAACAACATTATAAATATCAAACATTTATAGTACAAACAGGGGAAAATTTAGTACGAAAAATGTGCTGATAGATGGCGTTTAAAACAATCTTACGGATGCATATGACCGCATACGCAGTTGATTTTACTTCAAACAGCGTAAAGGGAGTTTTTGGCGGGATCTTGGAATGTCATATAGTGGATTTTATATTTTATTCATAATCTTGGGTTAATATATATTTTATGATATTGGTGGTGTTTTACATAATAATTTGGTTATTTTACACAAGTAAAGTTAATGGAAAACAACACTACGGAGCATGTATTCTGAGATGCCACAAAACCTCTCTGGAAAATTCTAACAAGAGCCTCCCTTGTTAGAACATTTAAATGATGACAAGAAACCTATAATATTATTACCTACTCGACAATGGCAGTAATCATGTACAAGAAGATTGGTTGCCAAAAATAAAATAAAATAGAACTAAATATATTACGAAATGTGCGGACAGATGGCGTTTAAAACAATCTTACGTATGCGTCACCGCATACAAAGCCGATGTTACCTCCAACAGCGCGATTACATATTGTAATAATATTCATATGTAATATATTTCTTCCAGTTACTAGAAAACTTCAAAGTGGGAGATGAAGTGTCGATAGCAATGGAAGTCCGACCTCGAAACTCTACCGGACTTCTGCTGAGTGTTCAGGGCAAGAAGGACTACCTCGTGCTGGAACTGCTGGAGAACGAGGTCGTAGCTAATGTAGAAAATGGCAATGGGCCCTTCAGAGCCAGTTTCAAGCTCGGCAACAAATATTCCCTCTGCGATGGCAAATGGCACAAGATTCACGGTCAGTATTGATCAATTATTCTTCTTCAGAACTCGGTAGTTTATTAACCAATCGTTATCATTCAATATTATTATTCTTGTTATTAATAGGGCAATTTATTCTGTATGTCCGCAAAACCTTAAAGATTATGGTTTGCTTGCTATATTGCCATTTTTATGTAACAGAAAACTAGCCAACTTTAGACCATTCCCGAGAACTGCATTTTCATATTCATTTCATATTCAATAATAATAATATAATAGTAGGTACAATAAACCATCATAATAAGATTTAATATGTAAACTGTAATAGAAAAATTAATGCAAATAAAAAAATATATATATTAGGTACAATAAACTATTATAATAAGATAAAATACGAAAATTATAATAGAAAAATTAATGCAAATAAAATAATAATAATAATATTAGGTACAATAAACTATGTATTATAATAATATAAAATATGAAAACTATAATAGAAAAATTAACGCAATAATTAATTAATTATTACATTTATTTAAATTAATAATAAAAAATGCTATGCTATTTATCCTATGCTATCTCTTTCTAAACGAATATCTCTCATTTTATCACAAGTCACGATACAAGAAACTCTTGTTCTTATTTATAACTAGTTGCCCTACCTGGCGTTGCTCGGGTGCTTTTACGAAGAAAATAAGATCAATTAAACTACTGAAGATTATGTCAATTTTGACAATACTTTCGAAAATATCCCCACAATCGTTTGTTACACTCACTAACACACTTTCTTATATGGAGATATATTAATTTTTTTTTATTTCCCCGATCGATTTTAAATAACACCAATTATTTTAAGTCGACCCATATAAATGTTTGGGAATGCGAAATGCGGAGCTTATTTTATTAAAAAACTTATGTTATAACTGTTGTGACAAAAATGAATTAATTAACAAATAAATATAAAACACTGAATGTTAAATTAATTTTAAATATTTTTTCAATGTAATGTAATTTCGACACATTCGTTAGTAAGGTAAATAAAACCCGCAACGGTCGATGCTTGTTTGCTCAATGTCAATTCTCTCACTCACAGGAATACACATTGTTTAGGCTAAAATGGTTTAGAAGCGTTGCAATGCACAACGGTTAAACCGTTCCTATTTAAATCCATTCAATGTCATATTTCCTCCCCCCAAACCTCTCACCGATGCTTAGTGTGTCAGTGCAATTACGGAGTGACGACGTCGCGCGTTTCTGTGGTCAAAAATCGAATAATATCTTATTATAGACATTAATACCTATAATTGATCGAACAGTTGACACAAGTGTGATCCTAAGTGACAATAATTGCAATTAAAGTGTTTATAGAGGAGGCCTCCTACGACTGCGACAACAGCTTAAAGGTGAGTCCTTTTTCCTTACATCAGTCCCGCCGTTGTGCATTGTTTGCGACCAACAAGATACTAAATAGAGCCGAATTATGAATTATTAAATCATTTTACAAAATAACAACCAGCGCTCACACACATATTAATATACAACAGAAAGAGATAGAAACAGTAAAATTCGCGTGGTGTAGGCATACGAATTTTCTTTACATGGCGTTTTCTATCAGTCAACTCCTTCCGCAAGCCGCGTTAAGGAACGTTGTTCCAAAAATCACAAGATGTATATAAAAAATGTAACAGGTAAAATTTTGTAATTAATTTCAAAAGACATCCGTTACGAGTAACCGTTGTAAAATTTGTACCTCTATAACCATTACGTTTGTCTATATTAAATTATACAATCTTCCATATTTGCCGTTCTATATGATCGTATAATTCTCGTAACGTAATATTCAATAGTATATAACGTGTGTAATGCTATTATGTTCTCTCTACGAATGTTTCCATACACACACGTTATATGTTCCATACGGTATAATTTTAATCTATTCTATCATGTAATTCCCTACTTAATGCGAATGTAATCTATAAGTCACCCTATACTAACACACAATTCTATATTATCCATAATTTAGTAATTCTATGCATGCATAAGTCCCTATTTCTCTATTAATCTACATGATTCTACCTATAATTCCCATATTCTATAAATCAATACATACATCATTCTGTATTCAATAATTCTACACATGTTTCTACATATCCATAATTCAATCCCTATTACTATAAATAGCACATCTATAATTCCATATTCAGTAACTCAATACACACATAACATACCTACAATTCTATATCTCTATTCTATTATGATCGCGTGAATTATCTAAAATCTATATTAAATGTCAATAAATCTATATATATGTTCTCTCTAAAATATCAATAAATCTATGTTTAAAACTATATATAAGCTACTCATCGTGTGCGTCGCCAACAGACCTATTATTAAGATTATACAAAATAGAAAAAAGTCGATGTATCCTAATGTCGTTAATAGTTTTTGTCCGCTTACATTGCTGTCGCTGATAAAAGCTTATCATTTTAACTTTTTCCATAATATTAAAAAAGTAATTGGCTGTTTGCAACGTTATTGTTTGATGAACTGTAAATATGAAAACAACAAAAAAAAGTATCTAAATCGTTTAAACAATTAAGATACCAAATATAGTATCTTTGCAAAACTTAAACTTAAAAAACTTATCAGTTTATTACACTTTTGCAAAGCCGGGGCGGATCACTAGTTAATTATCTATATTATAATAAAACTGTAGCCGGGTCAAATCTGTACATTAAAAACAATTAAGATACCAAATATAGTATCTTTGCAAAACTTAAACTTAAAAAACTTATCAGTTTATTACACTTTTGCAAAGCCGGGGCGGATCACTAGTTAATTATCTATATTATAATAAAACTGTAGCCGGGTCAAATCTGTACATTAAATATTTTTTGAAAATTTTGATGGGGGTAGGCTTTGTTGTCGATATAGAAGCCAAAAATAACCCTTTTAAAATTTTTGTCTGTCTGTCTGTCTGTCTGTCTGTCCCTGTGAACGCGCATCACTCTGAAAGTACTGAACCGATTTTGACGAAACTTGGCACAGTGATAACTAATGTTACGAGATTACATTTAGGATATTTTTTTTCTCATAAAACGCAAGGGATTCTCCAGGATCTGCCTGTTTGTCTGTCCCTTTAAACACGTATTACTCTGAAAGTACTGAACCAATTTAGACGAAATTTGACACAGTAATGACCAATATTACAAGGTTACATCTAGGATACTTTTTATCTCATAAAACACAAGGGATTCTCCAGGATAACGGACGAAAGTAAAAAAAATGTAGTTCATGATATTCTTGGCGAATTTTGGTAAATTTTCTTTGTGCTATATATAGCAGACAGATTAGCTAAAAAATTAAGCTATATTTCCATATGCTACTTAAAAAAAAATACCAAAAAAAAACGACCACCGTGATTCGAACCGTCGGCTCCGTCGAAACATATAAAGCCCCGTACGTTACAACTGAGCTACGCCTACATGACATTTCTGTACGTAATTATCGACCACGTATGAAACATTTATGTAGACGAAACTGTCACTTATGTTGTTACATTTATTTCATTGTATAAAAAAATGTTTGCTAAACAAAGGTGACAAGATTTATTTATTTATCTATACTATAATAAAACTGTAACAAAGCCAAATCTGTACATTACAAGGTTACATTTAGGATACTTTTTGACCCATAAAACGCAAGGGGTTCTCCAGGATAACGAAAGAAAAGAAATTAGTTAATGTAACTAGACTTTTTTGCGACACCTTAGTATAAGAGCCAGCAACGTTGGAAGAACGAGAATTTGAGAAAAGTTGGTTCTTTAATATGAAGATATATTATGCCCTTCCAAACACGATTCAGGATACCTGGTAGCCGGTTAACGTTGTATTTTTTAATGCGAATTACACCTTTACAGATCAACATTTTGATTTATAAATAATTTAAGGAACATTTTTTGTCAGTAACTTTTATAAGTTTAACGTTTATACGTTATTAAAAACATGAATTTTTCACTGCCAGACAATTTTGTTATTGACAATAATGTGCCTGGTGATATTCTTTATAAACAAAATAATTCATTTCAAACCATTTTATTTTTTCCCTTGCAAAGAACATATTTCATTTTGTTAACCAGGCTCTTCCACAATTATGGCTATCTTTATTATACAGCCAGTGTTGCGCTAAGCTAGAGTTATAACTAAGTTATTCTATACATAGGTTTTGGTAGGGGGTAGAGCCACGCTGAAGCTATTACTGGTTTCAGGATGAATGGGTCGGCTCGCCCGGGGTAGTACCACCCTCTAACAAAAAGCCGACGGGAAGTAACAATGCTTGCATTAGTGCGTTTCGTTCGATTAGTGAGAGCACCGGAGAGGCCCACCTCTCTTCCCCTTCCTCCTCTCCCCTTCCGCTTCCTCCCCCTCCAACACAGGTTGGCAAGGCACTTACGACTCTCCTGGTGTTGCAAGTGTCTATGGACGGTAGTTATTACTTAACACCAGGTGACCCACCTGTCCGTTTGCCTCCTATGACATAAAAAAATACATTATATTTTTAATTTACCCTTTTTTATGTTGAAATAAAATAATATTAAAAAAAAGTGTGTGTGTGTACTTATGTACACGCATTAGAAGTTATACTTCTTTGGCGTAACAAGTAAAAATCTTTTCAAAAATTTTATCTTGCGCCTTATTCTACGTTTGTAGAAAAAACGACACTAACAATAAAAAAAAGGTATTTAATACAATGAAAGTTTTAATATAAAGAAATACAAACAACAAATACAAAGAAACAAAATGTTGACTATAGCTAACTTCAGGGTGTCGGTTTTTCGTGACGGTGTGTGCGCGCAACGTAAAAATTTACTCTCATCATTTTTTTGTTACGGTGTGCGCGTTCATCGTAAAAATTTACTCTCATCATTTTTCCCTAACGCGCCAAAAGAAATATAACTTCAATAAAATTACAGATATCTTAACATGGTTTGAACATACTTCTTTATTTACAAAAAATTGCATCGGGCACATTATTGTTAATATCAAAAATGTCTGGCAATAATAAATTCACGTTTTAGTAGCGTTTAAAAGTTAGTGAAAAACAAAACATTCTAAAATTATATAAAGTTCAATATTTTTGCCTGTAAAGGTTTACCGGCAGCCAATTCGCTGTCGAAACCGTTGCCTAGCTCTTAGACAAATAGTCACAGGCAAGTGATAGATGACATATGTTGCTCATATCTTTTTAATATTTATGTTTTTCTTTAATACAATGTAGTGTGAAAAAGTTTTAATACAAGTTGAAAATAGTTATTATGTCATTCAGTGTTTAATTTATCATTATTTATTTTATGAATATATTTTAACGTTTAAATTACAATTTAACTTTATCAACTTGATATTTTATAATGTAAACTATACTGAGCGTATAGTAAACGCCTACAAAAAAGGGAAAGGAACTACGTTCCAACTGGAGGTCCATGGACGTCTCAAGCTTTTTTTACATTACTGCCAATATACGTAGGTTAGTTTTTATTTTAATTGAACCCGGTAGATGATGTTACGAACGGGTTGTAGGTTTATTGGGACAGAAGTTACTGGGACAACGTACTGGGAAGACATTTATCGGCAATATATGTAGGTTATTCGTTATCTTAATTGGACCTGGTAGGTGATGCTGCGAACGGGTTCAAAGCATATTTTAAAATATTTCTCACATACCAACTGGGTATATGTTTGAGTGAGTCCCTGGATAGTTGGGATTCACAATTTGAAATAGTAGGTATCGCTGCAATCGGGTTTTGAGATGTATTTAGATTTTTCGCGTTTAAAAGTATAATCGAAACCGGTAATAACCGATTTGGTGCAGACGAAGTCGCACGGGTCAGCTAGTATCAAATAAAGTTACGTTAAATTTATCTCTTTAGATCCGATCACTGTCAAATTGAAAACATCGCCAGACCTCGATAAATGACTCCCGGTAAATGCATTTTAAACGCAGTAAATCTAGCTCTAGTAACTTCTAACAAAAACTTAATCTGTAGAACATGACAATGCCGCATACAACATCAAAGAAATGTAAATAGAACGTTCTAGACGCCTTCAATGTACTTTCAAAGGATTTCATATATCCTAGCTAATGCGAAAGTGAGTTTATTTATTTCTTTGTTACGCTTTAACCACTTAACCGATCACTATGAACTACACCTTGTCAAATACAAAGCGAAGCCGCGAGCAAAAACTAGTCTATGGTAAGTCACGTAGCTTTCTAATCGCAATGCTGCGGTTAATCGACCAAAGGATGGCCTTTGAACCTCAACAATACACAAATCGTGTAAATAACACGCGGAGCAAATATTATTACTGCGAACTTATCAGTACAAAGACGAGTTAACCTCTTAGATAAGAGTTCAAAAACTACACAAACAAACTACTGAACTAGAAAAATCCATTGTTATTATATATCTATTTAAATAGCGCATCGAGTCGAAGACACAAAAAACAAAACACTTTGGCTTTGGGACTAAATGGGCATTTGCCAACTTGCGACTGACGCATATAATATCTAGCAATATCATCGCCTTTTTTTGGACTAATATCAGACACAATGACAGACAGACACTGTCACTTAGTCGCAAAAACAAATTTTACGCGAACACGATCAAAGTTTACTAAACAACATGCATTCATAAATCGACTGACGAGACAATGTACTTGTTAACAGAGAACATTCGAGAAGTGTGTTTCTCGAAATTTCGATGAAAACACCGAGATAAAAGCATAGCATGGTTATAACGTATGAAATTATATTCTAAGCAAGTATAGACGCTTCGCCGTTCGATGGTAGGGAGTTCGAGTCAGAATCAATGTTGAAATTGTCCAAAATGACTCCTAAAATTGAATTATTTTGCGACAAGAAATCTATTAATATTAAAAAAGCATTTTTAATTTTCACGGTATTACATTTTATTGAAATAAAATACTTCTTTTCGTCAACAGTCAATTACATTATTTTCTTTGGAGGTAAGGATTTAATTAGTTAGTTAAGAAGCTCGCTGTCACCTGGAAACTTCTACACTGGTTCGTCGAGCCAAAAGTATGAGAAACCCTGTCCTAGAGGAACTTGCTCCCAAATGGAGCTGCCCGAACACCAATAATGTGTGTTATGATTTATTTTTTAAAGATATTCATTGTCATTGATATGCCAATAATAAAACTGCATAGAGGGGTAAAAATAGTTTTATAGCCGAATAATTAATAGTTTTTTTTACATTGTAACAATTACTTGATAGGTTTGAGCGTTTGACCACAATTCCATCTGAAATTATATGACCATGCGGTCTAAAATAGTAAACACGCTAACACGCAGCGTTACTGAACAACAAGAGCAGAACTGAACAGCAAAAGAACTGGTTGTCAAATGCAACTAACAGAATACACCAAAGTGTTTGCTATCCAGGTGGACTTCAGGTACGCGCTTGGCCACAATCTCACCTGATGTTAAGTGACGATGAGGCCGACGATGTATATGCTTACCCGCTAGATGCCTGTTCACTCTACTCTTGAAGACTCCCAAGTTATAAGATGACGGGAAGAGAGACGCCGGGAGTGAATTCCACTCCTTAGCCGTACGTATAATGAATGTGGAAGCAAATCGAATTACGGGAATATCAACGACGTAAGGGTGGAAACCCTCACGGCGTCTAGTCGTCCTCAGATGGACTTAAAAAAAGCCTACTACTATACCAACATGCTATGGTCACATCACGACATTTTCCTTCAACGAAAGTTCCGACTCATATGTCGTTCCCACGGCTGATGACTCATCTATGTTTTATTTGTACCAACGAGTCAGCATACAGAGTGTGACACTATAAGCAAAAGCAATCAGGAAACTCGACTAGAAAGCGATAGCCTGATTTTCTTTAATAATAAGCAATAACAAAACGTGCTAAAATATTTTTATCAAAACAACACGTACTTGCTTAACACGGCACTAATTATTCTTATATCAGTTCCGTAACACTGTTGTAATAATTTTTAACAGATTCTATCGAAGCATTTTATTTAACCTGAGAACAGCAAAACGTCCACTCTGTTGACACCAGAGATATCACTATTAGGATTGCCACCTCTTTTTTTGCAGTTATAGTATATTGGTAAACCAGCATTTATAGTCTATATCACTACATATTATAAAAGAAAGTTCTCTGCCACGTCTGTCTGTCCGTCTGTTCGCGATA
Source organism: Antheraea pernyi (assembly GCA_015888305.1). Taxonomy (NCBI): domain Eukaryota; kingdom Metazoa; phylum Arthropoda; class Insecta; order Lepidoptera; family Saturniidae; genus Antheraea; species Antheraea pernyi. The sequence continues at coordinate 114,061 of MU159289.1, read as the reverse complement.
AACTCATAAACTACTGAACGGATTATCATGCGGTTTTCACCAGTAGCTAAAGTGATTCATGAGGAAGGTTTAGGTATATCTCGTCAATGTTTTTTTAACAACGTCCGCCGGGTTTTCAATTAAAGTAAATAAATTAGAAAAGTAGATTAATTTTGTTTAACGAAAAAATACGACAAAGTTTTTCAAAATTCCAAAATTATCAAATCATGCGGAATAAATTATTTTCGTGTACTTTACTGTTCTCATAAAGTATAGAGTACAATTATCAGTTACAACGTACAACACTTTATTGTAAAGTACGGGTGGAAACCCTAATCACTACTGTGATGCCGGCTTTGAAGAGTGTGTTAGAATACCATTTTTTAAAGTTTTTTTTTATTAACGTGGGGAAATCCCTTATGGATACGCCACCCTCTCGGGGGAGAGAGTGGGTTATGTCCGACTCGCACGGACTAAACCCCCACGGTGTACCATCCGCCGCATGATAGGCCGCAGGCCAGGCTTCGGTCTGGCTCTCTCCTGAGAAACCGCCCCTGCGGCAGCCTGGCAAATTGGCGGTCGCCAGGCCACGTCTTTATAGGGAGTCGGGCTGGGTACATTGCTAGCCGCCGACTAAAACTCCACGGCAAACCGTACGCCGCACTATGGGAGTATCGCGGGGGAGCGTGAGCAAGCTCCGCGACACTCCCGGCGGCAGGCGCTTTCACGCCACTCCCGGCTGAGGCAGCCCGAATGCGAGACTGCTTCCCAGCCCACCGAGCCCGTGCAATGGGAGGTCAGAGCCCCCACCCCTTCCCCCCTGGGCTCAACCGGCAACAGAGAGGAAATCCCCTCAATCGCCGCCCCGCCATTGATTTTTTTTAACGAGGTTTTCTCCTCATCCGCCATAGCCCTCCCGAGGACCACTCCGTCCTAAGCTACCCTATCTCCCCTCCTCCCATCCCTCGATCCTAACCCTACCCCACCTACCTACACAACCCTATGCCTAACTATCCCCTATACTTGCCTACCGACAAAGTAGGTAGGCAAGCTAGAGATTACCTAACCAGCTTCCCCCCAATTGCCCACCCTACAATCCTTAACCCTACCAAGAAAGAAAGAAAGAAAGAAAGAAAGAAAGAAAGAAAGAAAGAAAGAAAGAAAGAAGCCCCCTAGCATAACCTTGGGTTAGACTGTAGCGGGTAACCTACTCTATAACATTCACGTACGCATAATGAAGGTGCTGAAGAAGCATACTGAAAAAAAGGCTCTATTTTTCTATAGTATGTTTGTATTCGGCTATTTTCTCAGACACTATATTTAACTGACTAGATTTAATAAACGATACATACATAAACACAGATCAACCATCTAATTTTTTAGACTCAATAATATCAATTAAAGTTTTTTAGGTAATAGGTTAGGTTTTAGAATAAGATCCTATATATTCAAACACTATGTCAGACAAGTTTTACTTTGAAAAGTTATTAAGGATAGTAATGTCTATAAATTACTCCTTCTCTGTCTCATCACATCAGCTTATAAGAGACCCATTGCAGTGCCATAGGCCTCTGCCCTTAAGAACACAGACCGACTGGGTCGCAACCACCATGTATATGGCGAAAAAGCCCGACATAGCGATTCGCTTCTGCGGGTCGCGTTTCGGGATCAGCCTGTGCATATCCAACCTTTCGCAGGCCGGCAAGACAGCGGCGACCGGCGATGGATAGTGTGTCCACTCGGTTTTAGCCGTTGTTTTTGGATTGTACTGCGCTTACCATCAGGCACAGTGCAGTCACTTTGACATGCTACAATAAAAATAAAAAGTTTGGGCATAATCACCACACCAGCCCGGGGGCTAAATCGTGACGTATTGGCCATTTTAATACTCTTAGAAATCTGGTCAGAATTATTACTATATTTAACCACAAAAGTAGGTATTACAAGTTTAGTCCGGTGATGCTGTCAAGGCCGGTCAGGCCGATATGGTAATCAGTTCGAAAATAAAGGTATATAAGAGCATTTCTCAGGATCAAGTATCCTTCACCGTCAGCCGATACTGTTACCAGTTTAAATACAGTAAATGTACGCGAATTCCGAAAAATGTCGTTGGTAAATACCGATGGTCGAACCTGCGAACATCGAATTGACGTTCCGCTGAGCAGGCCACTGGATGACATAATCGGTTTCTGTACAACTAACATAGTAATAGAAGACATCAAATAAAAAAAAAAGATAAAACCATTGTCCATTAAATGTCTTCTTAGAAATTAAATGGAATTAAGTACTTTTGGTTTAAAATACAAGAGAAACCGCGGTTAAAAGTTAGTTCTAAACATGCAAAACCGATTACACGTTAATTTAATACGCAGAATGCTTAAAACGCATAAAAATAATCGAAAACAAATGCGTCACGCTTATTTATGAAAACTCTGAAGTTATCCTAATTTCTTCCAATGTACGAGATTAGAGTACGAAATGACTGAAGCACAGGTAATAGAATTCCGATAGCTCACTTTATACAAAATATTAGACAGATTTATAGACTCATTAGTGTTCGCATAAATTACTTACTAAATAAATTACTTATAATCATATTGGACAAAAAAGGGATATAATTACACACGTAAATATACGGCATCAAAAAATTGTGCTTTGATATCGTAATATATTTTTAAAAATACGAATCTCATGACTACGCATACCTAAGGCGCGGTACAGCCGTTGCGGTCAGACCATAGGCTTGGACGCATTGTACTCACGCAATTTTATCGGTCACTGGTTAGATTACACCATAGAATATTAATTGTTTATAATTTAACCATATACAGTGATAAAGACCCATTTTATTACGTATAATATATTACGTAAGTACTAAACGGGGGCGAGGGAGTCTTTGATTTCCTTATTTTTGATGATATGGGGGATGGGAATATATGGATGTTAGGTCTGCTTTATGGGGCACCCGTGGTCTTATTCACTGGGCTATTCACCTAGTAGCGAACCAACTATAAGTTATATTCGAATAGTAAATAAGGACGAACATTGAATAGAATACTTGTTATATTATAGTATTTCAACTATTTTGTAATGATTTTTAATGATTTCTATTTCTTGAAAACCTAATGATGACGTACTTAAAAATGCCTATATACCTAATAAATAACAATAAAACAGATACAGTATAATTTTTTTAAAAGTTGTACAGTGAACGAGCTGCTTATCAAATTGTTTTGTGGTATAATGATTCACACATTTTAATGCTGAAGTTAAATCATTATTTTCTATATAGTTCCTATTCTAATTAATTTGAGTACCTACTTGATTACTCATATCCAAGTTGTCTATAGAATTATTACTTAATGTTTAGAGTTATCGTACAAATAACCAGACAAAGAAAATATGGTACCTTCAAGTATTATTCACCAATGAAGTCATGTAAGTATTGTAGGTGGTAGAGTCACGCTGAAGCTATTACTGGTTCTAGCATGAATGGGTCGGCTCGCCCGGGGTAGTACCACCCTCTCACAGAAAACCGACGTGAAGTAACAGTGCTTGCTTTGTTGCGTTTCCTTCGGTCAGTGAGAGCGCCGGAGGCTCACCTCCCCTCCCTTCTCCCGACTTCCCCACTCCTCCTTCCCCCAAACACAGGCTGGCAACGCACTTGCGACTCCCCTGGTGTTGCAAGTATCTATGGACGGTAGTGATCACTTAACATCAGGTGACCCAGCTGTCCGTTTGCCGCCTATGATATAAAAAAATGTAATACGTTTACTAACTCCAATTGTGAAGCGTTTTATTAATAAACTAGCTGACGGGGCCACGCGTTGCTGTGACTCTATGGGGTAATGTGTCTAAAAATCGTCGGAATAAAGAACGGAAAATTAAATTAAATCCGTTAGTCTATGAATGACAATATAATTCAAATTACATACATAGATACAGATATATGAATTTCAATTAAATTTATTCTTGGAGTACAGTACAACACACGTCTTACGTACATGTTTACAGTGAACAACATATTTTTTGCTAAATTTCATGCGGACGAATCCGCAGGTTACAGCTAGTCTAAAATAGAATAACCTAAATTATGTTCTATAAGATCAGCTATCTGCCGGTAAAAGCCCCGTAAAAATCGGTCGAACCGTTTTGGAGATAGCACTGCGGGCCAAACCACGGTTAACATCTAGTCTAAATTAAAACAGACGAAATTACTTCTTACAATGTCCGCTATCTGTCGGTGGAAGTACCGTAAAAATCGGTCAAATCGTTTAGGAGATAGCACTGCGGGCGAAGCCACAGTTAACAACTCGACTAAATTAAAAAATACTAAATTACTTGTTATGATGTCTTCTATCTGCCGGTAAAAACTCCGTGAAAATTGGTCCAACTGTTGTGGAGTTAGCATTGCGGACGAAGCCGCGGTTAATAGCTACTCTAATTTAAAGTAGCCTTTTTTTTTATCGTGGGGAAATCCCTTATGGATACACCACCCTCTCGGGGGAGAGAGTGGGTTATGTCCGACTCGCACGGACCAAAACCCCACGGTGTACGTCTTCCGCTATAGTTGGGGCGGCACGAGATCTCTATAGACTTCATCGTGCCGCCCCAGCGGTTGGCCCAGCAGTAAAAGCGTCGCCGCCGGGCCCCGTCCAGTTGGGAGACAGCCGTGTATACACCGGCCGTCTCCTGCGTCCACCGGACCTGTGCAATGGGAAGATGGGCCCCCCGACCTATCTTCCCTGGTCCGATTACAGAGGGAGGAGGCGGTCAAACTGACGCCTCCTCCTGGCCGTCCTCCGTTGGCGGAGACGGCCACTTTGAGGGTCCTGCTCACGGACCCTCTCCGCCGCCTCCTTCTGCGAGACGACCTCCTCGCAGAAGGAGGCCACAACATTCCACACATCCTCGCTACCGAGCATGGCCGCAACTACGCTCGGCAGCGAGAGATCTTGTCCCACCGCCGCAGCCAACGTGCGACGCTGCTCCTCCCACGCAGCACACTCAGATAGAGTGTGCTGCGCGGTGTCCGGGTCAACGCCGCACTGATGGCATACGGCAGTCGGCTCCCTGCGTGCTATCCGGTGCAGGTACCAACCGAAGCAACCGTGCCCGGTCAGCACCTGCACCAGACGGAACGTCAGGGAGCCCCATCCTCTATTACACCAATCCGGCAGGACCGGGCGGACGGCGTCGATCGTGTATCGACCGTACCGCGCGTCCGCCAGGTCCCGCCTCCAATTAATTTAAAGTAGCTTAAGTAACCCGCTGTAACCCGGAACAAACAGGCAGACAGACAGACGACCGACAAAAAATTTAAAAATTGAATTTTTGTTATCCATATCTTGTATACTTTCATACCCAATCAGTTTCTTTCTTTTATTTTGATATTACATACAGACACTTCATTTTTATTATATGTATAGATGGGTTCCATGTATACTTAACAAATTCTTATTCTAACAAATAGCTAAGTACCAAACTGAAAATTTCATGGAGATAAAGTTTACTTTTTACAGCATGTTAATTGGTGAAGTTGGTTAGAACATAATAACATAAAAACTGTAAGCCGGTAAAATTAAAATTATTGCGTTATTGCGAGGATAGTAAATGAGACATGGAGGTGAGAGCCATAGGAGCACTCCAGGGGATACCTGAAGACCTCCGGCCGCCGTAGATGGGGCCTGGGGGCGATGGACAAGGGCATATCCGTCGCCCTGGCGGTTTAAACTGCACAGGCCCATGTGGTGGAGGCACATTGTGCCGATGCGACTCCCACAGTTTGTCAGAGGGGTCTAACACTCACTCCCCTTTTGAGGGGTCTACCATCTCTGACCCCTCAGACCGCAGTCAGGGCCTCTTGAGGGGCTTACACCTGTGGGGGGAGCAGACGTCGGACATAACCCATTCTCAGCTGCACGACGGGATACGTATCTGTTAGGGTTTTCCCCATGGTTAAAAAAGGGGGATACCTGAAAGATATTTCTTATTTCTTGCCAATATATATATAGGATAGTTTGGAGTCACAATTGGAGCAGGTAGGTGACGCTACAATCGGGTTCTAGGATTTTTTAAGATTTTTCGCGTATGAAAATAAAATTGGAACCGGTAATATCCGATTTGACGCAGACGAAGTTGCGCTGCTCAGCTAGTATATAATTTAAAAAAAGCCTAAATTCGAGTACAAAGTAATCATCCCAACCTCAGTCTTTACCTTTTTTCACCGCTCTAAATGCGCAGAACACAAATTTAGATAAAATATATATTATATTATATACAACATTGAAACTTAAGGATAAATAAATATCAATTTTAGATTCCTATAACATGTTTTGCATTAAACTTGACGAGCACTGTATTAAATATATTATTAACATATTTATTATTGTTTGATTGTAAAAAAATAAATAGGTAATGTTATTGAACGAAGATAATCATGTGTATGTTGGCATGTAATGTAAGGAAATATTTATTATTCAAAATACTTTTGTCACATAGATAAGCCTTGAAAATAGGTTAACAGCATATTCGTACTAACCATATAAATTTACTTAAACACTTTTATATATCTTTCTAGTAAGCGCATATGGCTTTGTAACTTTAAATCACTACATATTATAAAAACCTCCGCCGCGTCCGTCTGTCTGTTCGCGTTAAACTCAAAAACTACTGAGTGGACTTTCATGTTGTTCTTTAATATATAGAGTGATTCAAGAGTAAAGTTTATATAATTTGTCAAGATATATTTGTAAATTAGTTTAAATATAACGATAGCTGTTGAATGTGTCGGAAAAAGTAAAACCGTCTGGAAGCTTGCGTCGATAACGTTACCCAATACTTTGAGATATTACAAAAAACAATTAGAGATATAATAAACGACGCAGACGAAGTCGCGGCAATCAGCTAGTGTAGTATAAAACTTAACAATGACACAATATAGGCTACAAACAACCCGTCTCGTCGTCGCATGAGTGCAATGTACTTTTCGGGCTTTCATTTTACAGATAGTCAAGGTCATAGAAACTTCACACTTCTCACAGACATTTTTGACTAATTTTAAATCTGTTATTGCACTGTAAAGTGTAATTTTGATCTACATTAAAATTCCAATGTAATTAAAATAACAGGGGCACACTTAAAGAAAGTGGTTTGTACATTTTACTCCACCCTTTTTTAACGTGGGTAAAATCCCTTATGGACACCCTGTCTCTCCCGGGAGACTGGGTTATGTCCGACTCGCACGAACTAAAACCACACGGTGTAGCGACGGGCCTTTTTGTTGGGGCGGCAAGGAATCGTTCTAGGCTAATCACCTATGATAGCCACCCCAACGGTCCGCCCGGCAGCAGGTGACCGCCGGGCTCCTACATAATAGGGATACAGACTGGGAACACTCCAGCTGCCTCCCGTCGTCAGCCGGACCTGTGCAATGAGGACATTTGACGCCACCTACCTACCGACATGTATTTCGATCTGCTGAAACCGGATCTCGAGTCAGTTTGGACCTTACACACTGAAAATTTCGAGTAAATTGGAAAAAACCATAAAAAATTACGTGTTTTGTGGAACACTAAGCATGTTTTTCTTTTCATTTTCATTTCATCGAAAGATCCGTTGAATCCGAGTCTGAAGTTTATTTGGACCTAATAAGCAGTTTTAAATATAAGTAAATCTGTAAAAAAAATTGTGGTATTGTTCTTATGAATTATGTTCGTTATCCACAACCCACTTGGACAAAGTAAGACTATCTCGGTTTATAATTTAACACGAATCTCTTATGTAGTCCGGTGAAGCTGTAAAGACCTTGCCCGGTCAATAGCATAGTCAGTTCGAGAAAAAACAATAAAAAACACGAGCCTCTGACTTTAATCCTGACTCATATTACAAATAGAAAAGTCAGTTCGGTCGTTTATAACACCTTCGCACTTTAACAAATCAACCAATTATTATGTGTGTTTGTTGTAGTATGTGTGCGCATTATGAGGGTTACATAAAAAGACATAGGGTACCTTAAAGCCAAAGAATAATATCGTTCCCGAAGGATAGTTCAATTCAATATTAAAGCGAGCTACACCGAAATCAAAAAAAGCTAGTTTATAATTATTTAAAGTAATATTTTTACCAATTTTTGTTTATATATATCGGGGCCTATAGAGCTTACAAGCCATATATTACTGAAACAAGGCATTTTTGTGTATCCGATACGAAATATATATAAGAGTTATTGAGGTATGTATGTTTGGTACACATATATGTATCAACAACTCATATATGTATGAATAGTTAGCTTAGCTTAGATTAGCTCACATAGGTCGCGAATTGCATGTATCAGGCAACAGTCAAAACCGAGGTGTGCCGCGCACCCTTGAGCTAGTTGTCAAAATAAAATCGGCTGAGAGCCTTAAGCGCTCGCCTTAGTAGTCCGGTGAAGCTGTGAAGACTTGGCTTGATCAATATAGTGTAGTCAGTTCGAAAAAAAAACATCCCTACGGATTCCCACCCTAGCCGGGCAGCTGAGGGTGTGGTATGTCCGACTTGCACGGACTCAAACTCCATGGTGCCGTCAATTACCTATAGGCCGAAGGAGCAGGAACTGCCGAACTAGCACTGCATCTACTTCCCAACATTAGAGAGTTTGGCCTATAAAAGACAGGATGTCGTTTACCGAAAGCTCACTTCTATGTCGAAGCTATTGTAAAGCGAAGAAAGATTCATTAGATAAGAAGAATACATTAATAGAATATTCTAGATTAAATTTAGAATTTAGCAAATAATGCTATTATACGAAAACATTCATGAAGGGCACAAGCAATACTAGACACTGCTTGTTTATTATATTGGTGCAGAACTCTGTTTTTAGAGTAGCCTACATTTTCATTACATAGTATTAAATGAAGTCCTCAACCAATTTCGTCAAAATCAGTGCAACTATTCAGAGATTAGTCAGAACAAACACACAGATATATATATCTTTTTATTATACACTAGCCTGGACGCCGCATATATATATATATATACTAGACTGGGCCAAAAAAAACACATTTTTTTTTAAGTATATCGAAAATATTATTTGGGATGACAAAAAAACAATGTTGTGAGAATTTGAGCCTTTAATATTCATATTAAGTGGTCTATCATCGCAACTTTTGATTTTTATTCCGGAGCGGGTTTTTGTCTCATAACTCCTAAACCGTCGAGGTAAATGAAATTGACTAAGAGACATTTTTTTAAGAGAATTTAATTGTCTACAAAAAAAGACTGATTAAATTTTTTGTCAGGTGAACCGTTTTCTCATAACCTCGCCTTGAAAATTGGTACGATTTCAGAATTTGATTTTAAACTTTAGGATCTTGTCATTCATTGAAAAATTAGTATCCGGAAAAAATTCAAAAAAAGATACTTCAAGGGAATTTAATTTCGTACAAAAAACGTCTCTTAACATTTTTAGCTAAATTCACTCCTTTGAAAGTTTATATTAGCTGCAAAGTGAATAAATGGAGCAAGCAAGTAACTCTATGGTACCCAAGGGAGGACACAAGAAAGCAAGGACGTCTGATAGCAAGATGGAGTGATGACATCCGCTTAACCTTGGCTCCAAATTGGACCAGAGTAGCAGACGACAGGGCTTAATGGAGAGAGCTGGAGCAGACCTATGCCAAGAGGCACACTAAAGTGTGAGACATTATATAGTAAACAAATCATTTTAAAAATAGCTCATTTTGTAGCATATTCGGAAATAAATAGGCTTTATTTTTATTATTGTGTAGTACATAAAATAACAGTAAACAAAAGTGTTAAATAATATGTATTTATTTATAAGAAAATTCCTAAAACAAACATAATAAAGTACATACTGTATACAGGGGAAATACATAAGATAAGTAAAATACACAAAGCATCATTTTAATATACAAAAAAAGGAATTAAAGGTGTAACCAAAAGTACTGTATATACTTTTATATCCATTTAGCAAAAAGTGCTCCTTTGACATTAGGTTTATTTGTATAGATGTTTCAAATGATAGTACTTCAGGCATTTGACTATATGAGTCATATTGAATTAAAGGTGAAAAAATCAATAGAACTGAGACAAATATGTGAGGACACATAATAGTAAAGAAAACATATATATATATA
>MU159289.1:1447-103924 GCA_015888305.1 Antheraea pernyi | reverse complement strand
GAAAACATATATATATATATATATATATATATATATAATAAGAATCTATATGTCTGTACTTTTATATTTTTGTAAAAAATTTGTTGCAGGTGTCTTGGAATAAGCAATATAATACATTTCAATCACTTTTAGAAATATCTGTCTATCTCTGTTCCTTTGAACACACGTCACTGCTAAAGTTACGTATGTGTTCATGATAAATCCTCATATTTAGAAAATCCTAAAACATACCCTTGGGTTACATTTTGTCTTGGTTTCATTAAAATTGGTTCACTCTAACAAAAGTTATTGTAATTTTAATGACGTAGCGACTTAACTATGAGTGAAAAATAGATAATTAAATGGACTTAATACATTCAGATAATTTTGTTAGTCATTGTTATTTTACATTAAGTTTGATGCGGACAGAGTCGGACACGGTTAGTTATATTTATTTGTATAGATGTTTCCAATTATGGTACCTAAAGTCATTGACTATATGAGTCATATTAAACTAAAGGTGACAAGAGCGATAGAACATGGACAAATATGTGAGAAAACATATTATTTAAGAAAATGCATAATAGTAAAATATTCTATTCTAGTAATATAGTCTGGTTAGTTTATATGTGCTTAGTTAACCTCCATCAATTACTTGCATGGAGTTCTGATACTATGGAGGATTGATTGAGTCAGAACTATCTACACTAATATTATAAAGAGGTAAAGTTTGTAAGTTTGTTATGTTGTAGTTACATTCTTTTACCAATAGAAAGCTACGTTATTTGTGAGTGTCATAGGCTATATATTAACCTGAAAAACGAATAGACTTTTTTGTGTTAGTCGGATTGGCAATGTAAGTTGGAGAAAAAACGGTAGAACAAAATCGTTTCTTACAAACACTGCCTTAACGATGAGAGATATATGATTGAGTTCTAGACAAAAGTTGTAGAGCGTTATAATGCCTACAAAAAACTGTGACAGTGACGGCTAGTAATTTATATTTGGTTGTGTATTACCTCGATAAATATAATTATTGTGTTGAACTTTATAACAAAATCGCCAAAATAAGATGATAACTTACCAAGCATAGAATGGTTCATGTAATTCTGCATAGGGGATATCCAACAGTCCTCTTACTGTGTACACAGGGCTCCATTGTGGTGGACTGTCTAAGAAAAACATAACTTCAATTAATTAATCTATATACATATACACTTGTAGATAAATCGTCAATATTTTTTTAATTATTCAGAATAATCTGTGTGTAGTTTTAAAAATATATATCAAAGAGAAAATTTGGTTATTATATACTTTTACATACTTACATTTACATTTTACTTACTATACTTTTACATGTAACACTTGGCTTTAATTATTTAAAACTAACTGATACCCAAAGTTAATAGCACAGCTATTTATTCAACAATATATGTTACCTATTTTACATAACAAGAAAAGACTTATTGCAGAACATGTAGTGTTTCTTAAAATCGCTGTCTTATTTATAAAATATTAATTAATATTAAATGAAGATATAGCAACAATTCTTTTTATAGATAAGGACTAAGTAATTGAGAAGTAAAACAAAAAAAATTGAAAACTTATCCGGTAGATTTGCGTGATGGGAACACGACAGGCAGACCTCTAATACTTATATTTATATATATATATATGTATATATATATACGTCATATATAAAATAAAACTACAAATAACGTGTAATATTATACTACAATATATAAATTCAATTATGCTCTAACAACAACTATTCGATTTGGGGTTGAGGAAAAGACACAAAAACAATTACTAGCAAAAAATATTAGAATAAAAGCCGCGATTCTGTATTGTGAATTTAGAAAGAATTATTGAGCAGAATCATTGTTTTGTACATATTAGACCATTAATTAAAGTTATTCAATACCTTTATCAACATATCCAACAACAGATGACACGAAGAAACACAAAATCGCGGTAAATATCATAACGACCAACCGCTACCAAAACAATTCATAGAATGACAAATTGAAATTTGACATTTTATTTTTTGCGTTTCTTTTCTGTCTATCCGTAGAAAAAGCAAAAGTATTTAAACCATGCAGCCAAGTTGGACGTATTTTCATAATTATTACCAATTCTGGAATAAGTGTTTGGTAATCATTACAATGTTCTAACTTTGTGACTGATAGTGGACTTTCCATGGAGTTTTTGTGGCATCCTGGAATTCGTGCTTCGTGTATTATTTCCACTTTACTTGTGTAGAATAACCAAACTTTATTACGTAAAAAATCATCAATATTACAAAACATAAAGTCAAATATAAGACAGGATTATGATTAATATATAAAATCTACTATGTGACAAACTAAGATCCTGCCAAAATCTCTCTAATACTGAGAAGAGTAACATTAAAGTTTGAGCAACTTATATTAAGAGATCTCTCTCATACATTCTTAATAAGTTAATGTAAGTCCGCAAAAACTTAGATAAGCTAGATTAAGTAAAAGACCGCTATAATTTTAATATCAGAAACTACAAATTGATCATACCTTATTCTAGAATAAATAAAAGTAGCAGTTTCAGGGAGATACCTAATAGTGTACAGTTCTACAACAAAATCTCAAAGCACAAATTTATTATCGGACAGTAAGTTGAAGCACCATGTCAGGTACATTTTTATGTCAACAGGCTTAGTTTAGACCAATATATGTACGATAGCGTTGTCTGAAAATAACACCCCTCTTTGTGCATCTCCTAAAAACTATTCTAAAAATATTGTTTTGTTACAAAATATGCACAACAAAATGGTAAACTAGATCGATTGCTTGCTGATTATCCCTGATAACTGATTGTTTTCTGAACCGGTGATAGTTTTGACGTTCATAAACGGCTTTTATAGGGCCTTACTATATTACTTATTATACTCTTTGATAGGGCCTCTAGACTGAAAAAAGTATTATAGATGTCATTTGAATTCAAGTCAATCAAAGGAGTATCACTCGCGTGTCACTTTTCAGGCTGATTTGACATTATTGACAGAAAATAGCGATTTTGTGTTTTGACAATTGACATTGAGCACAGCACAGGCTTTATCAGTTTTTATCAGGGAGTTGTTTAGGTACCTAATACCTATTATATTTCGTTATAGATGACATTGTGTTGTGTACCTATTTACCTCTTAAGTGCTAATTGATAAAATAACTAACAACTCTAAAAAATAGATACGTAAATATAAAAAATATCACCTAAAATTTATCTATTAGAAATATCAAGATGAGCAAAAAACCCATTTCATTTGGAAAAATAAGTTTCAGTGTCAATAAAATCACTGAAAACAATGATAAATCTGATCCCACAACAGCTACCGGCTTTGGGACATTCGGAAGGACCCCGATCCAAGAGCAAAAGCTGATAGAAGAAATCGCAGAAGACTTAGAAAATCAACACGTTCAACAAGTGATGGGTATAAAGAACTTCGGTAAGAAAGCGAAAAACTTCAATTTACAGGAAGTTTTCGAAGAGGCAAAGAAAACGGCACAGGAGGCCAACAAAAAGAGAATAGAAGAATTAGAAACAGAGGAATCTGTAAAAAATCAATCGGATTCAGACGAAGAAGATGAAAATGACCTTATTGGACCTTTGCCTCCAAATTTGTCAAAAAAATCAGATAAAAGCAGTGAAAATGATATTGGAACAAGTGGTCCACCAGTACCACCAGGTTTAAGTGCTGATGTTGATAATAAAACTGATGAGGACAGCTATGATGATCTAAGTGGGTCAGACGATGAGGAGTTAACATTGGAAAAACGAATACCTAGCAGCCATGAGGTAATTTCTAATTTTGGTACTTGCATATTAAATACACCATGCTCGCTGACCGCTACCTCGGCCGGCTCTCGTTATTTTTTTTCAATAACAAAATGTTTTGTTTTAACCCAAAAATGATCAAGTTGGTAATATACAAAATTACCAATGATTGTTCGGAAATGACACATAACATCAAAACTTTGATCATAATAGTAAGTATGATTTTCCGCAGGGAGGTGAAATCACCCCTTTCCCTCGCTGCTCCCATCCCCTTCAATCTTTATATCAAGATGCAATTTAAAACACTTTTAGATTTCAAAAGACTTGATTTAACTTCATTTAGATGGAAAAAGGGTTGATATAGAGTTCAAGATAGATTTTCCTTTTTCTTTCTCAACTGCTTCCTCTTTACTTGGGAGCGGTTAGATTAGACTTGTTGGTTGTCGTGGAGTTTTAGCTGGTTAAAGTCGCTGTATGGCACCACCCCTGCATGGCATCACAATGGCTGGTGGTTGGTTCAAGTCAGGCTCTCCCCCGAGGGCCTGACAGTCCATGATGGATTTACTCTATGTAAAAAAAAAAAGGTTAGACTTGTGAAAAAAATAATGCGAGTTGTCTTGCGGCAGCAGTCAGCGAGCTTGGTGCATTTAATACACAAGTACCCTATTTTTTTTTTGCAGTTCAATAAGTAGTCTCCTTTTTCACTTGTTGTTTCAGCATTATGGCAATCTGTTTGTTTCACTAGTTATAATAAGCCATTGTAATGTGAAAGCCAGGGTTGAATTTAAAATATATGTATGTTGTATAGAGACTCAACTGAGTCCATTTTTTCAAGATGTTAGTGTTGCTAGACTCTAGATTTTAGGTTGGAATCACTGAATCTCTTTAAACAACTGTGTACAATGTTCTCTTTACCTTCTAGATTTAATACCAGTGTACTATTTTTTTTTTATATCATTGGACACGGGTCACCTTATGTTAATTGATCACCACTGTCCATAGACACTTGCAACATCAGGGGAGTCGCAAGTGCGTTGCCAGACTGTGTTTGGGGGAGGGGTAAGAGGGGTTGGGAAGGGGAAAGGGTAGTGGGTCTCCGGCGCTCTCAATGACCAAACGAAACACAACAATGCAAGCACTGTTACTCCACGTCGGTTTTCTATTAGAGGGTGGTAGAACCCCGGGCGAGCTTACACATTCATGCTGAAAGCAGTAAGCTTAAGCGTGGCACTACCACCTACACATGTGTATGGACAGTCTTTTTTGATATTCTTTACTGAGTTCAGTAATTTCTTGTTTAAGAGTTTTGATATTTAGATTCATATATCTGTTATTTATAAAGTCTGGTTCAATAAGTAATAATAGGTGACTTTTACTTCGCATATAATTCATACCAGGCTTTAAGGAAGGTTTCAGAACAGCCTTATACATTAGTGACAAGTCCTGCACACATTGTCCTACCCTGAAATAAATTTAAATCCCAGAATTGTAGTACCATCTACTATATCTTATTATGAAACTAAAATTTATGCAGGGACTCATACATACACAATTTTTTTAATCAAAATTGGTTCAGCTGTTTAGGAGGCATTCAGTCAGTCTGTGCTCAGGACTCCAACCATGTGGAACCTATTGTAAAAAAACAGTTACTATGTAGGGATATGCTTTATAATTTTCTTGGTTTATCATAAACGAAGTACTAGTACCTTAGCATAGTGATGCATCTTCCAACAAACAGACAGATAGACAGGTTTCTAATAATTATTGAAATGTATTTAATTACTTACTGGCTGACCGCGCAAGTTCCTCTACGCCAAATCGGTTATTACCGGTTCCGATTTTACTTCCAGAAGTGAAAAATCTATAAAAACCTAGAACCCGATTATAACGACACCTAACCCGGTCCATTTGTGATTCCAAACTATGCTATATATTTTCGCAAAAAATTCTTCCTGGGCTGCCTCTCCGCGCCCTATTTACTATCCTCCCAACAACACAATATTTTTACCAGCTTATAGTTTTTATGTTATTATGTTCTAACCACATCCATCAATTAAATCAATCATCATCAATTAATTAATTGTTGTAAAAAGTAAACTTTAGCTCCATGAAATTTTCAATTTGGTATTTAGCTATTTGTTTTAATAAGAATTTGTAAAGTATACATGAAATTTTTTCCACATAAAACAATTTTTTTGTCTGAGATATCAAACTCAGATATATGGATGGTATCTCGTATTTTTTAAATCCTCGGGTAATTAATTTTGCTATGGATTTTATTCCTTTATTTGAAATCATCCAGCAAGGCACGCCATATTATAAAATTTCGATAATTTTAATTACATTTATTGTGATCAATTATTGAAAATATATATTTACCAAAATAAAAAGTATAAATACTTTTTATAGATATGAATTCTATGGGTGTCAAGCCAATTTTATTTTTAGTTCTTCCAGATTATGGCAATTAAACACAAAGACAAACTACACTTACAGGCATCATGCCTTAATAATCTATCTCTATGATTAATCTGGTTGGATACATTTCAGTTTGAGTTCCATGATGCAAACAAATCAGAAATCCTGAACATAGGTTTAATATTGATCAAAATATCCCAATGAAGTCTGCAGGTTTGAACTCCAACATTTACCAATGACTTTGTGGAGTTTATTTACATTTACTAAGTTAAATTCGTTACTCTATCAGCTGATGCTGAAAGAAAACATCATGACAAAACCTGAATTTGAGAAGTGTTCCTTTATTATCACCCTTTGTGGCAAAATATAGAACTGTCGGTTCTGCGGAGTCTGATATCATCAATATATTGTGAGCTGTACGTACATACATAGTGATCATGCCCATATCTTCCTTCGGAATGAGGCCTACTGCCCTACAGTGGGTTTCGTACAGACTGATAATGACTATTGTTCAGAAAATTCACAGGTTTCATCTCCATGGCCAAGGTAAAGGCTATATTTTAATCTTATTTAATTCTTACTAATATAATAAATGCGAAAGTAACTCTGTCTGTCGCTTTCACGCCAAAACTACTAAAACAATTTAAGTCAAATTTGGTACACAGATAGTCTAAAGCCTGAGAAAGGACATAGGCTACTTTTTAATGCGAAAAAGGGTTGACAGGGGGGCTGAAAAGTTGTATGGAAGTATCGTTAGAGCTAAAAGCTTGGAACTTTTATTAGGGTGTTGATTCGATATAAATAAATATGACATTCGAAATCTGTACCCTCAAGGGTTTAAAATAACAATAGGAAATAGGCGATGAAAGATTCGTTCAGTGTTATATAGCTCATTTATCGAGGAAGGCTATAGGTTATACATCATTACGCTAAGACCAATAGGAGCGGAGCACCAATGAAGAATGTTTCAAAATCGGGTTTTATCCTTTTCAGAGCTTCCGCTGCGTGTTAGTCAGCCCAAAGACATTATTCGACACGGAAGAAGTCGCGAGCAGAAGCTAGTTTCATAATATTATTATGTGGTCTTTTTGTCCAGTTGCTAGTTTTTATTATATATCCTCTGAAAAATGAGAAAGTGACATGAATTTAACTTAGGGTTTGAATAACATTTGAAAGGGTCGGTTTATCGAAAAATTATAAAATATATTTTTTGGAGAACATTCAATTTCCTACAGAAACATGTATTGATTAGTGGTTTGTAAGTTCGGAAATTATGAAAGAGCGACCTCTAAAATATTAAGAGCTCCGGTTTTCATAGGTTTCTTTTTGTACTATTTTGAGAAAGTAAATTCGATTTGCATAAATCACTCATTATACATAGTTTAAGCTGCATGGACCATATAAAATCACGTAGCTTGAATTTTGTTTATGCAAAGGTGCTAAGGGCTCTTATGAAGAAGAGTGAACTTAATCATCACCTGATTCAAATGAGTTAAGAATTTCCAATGAAAATTCCTTGCAGTTAAAAATAGATAGACATCACATATAAGGGGCCTTATATTTTCAGGTGCAAATGCATCACGGAAACAAAGCAGTTGTGGCTCTTGCTGTAGACCCTTCAGGTGCTCGGTTAGCGACTGGATCTATAGATTATGATGTGTCATTCTGGGATTTTGCAGGTAATATTCTTTTTTTTTTGGCAACATTCTGAACCATATCGTCACTTAAAATCTGGTGACTTTGTTGACAAATGCTAAACATAAAACTAATAAAATTAATCATCGCATAATTAACTAGTAGTATTATGTAATTTATTTTGCATTAAGAGAATGTCTCTTGTAGATAACACAATCTATATAGATTGTCTGTTATTATGGCAACACAGAAGACGTATAGAATAAGAAAAACTTATGTTGTGATTAAACATTGAAGAGTTGGTATTAAGTTGGTTTTTTTTTTCGAACTGACTACGCTATTGACCTAGCAAGGTCTTAACAGCTTCACCGGACTACGTATTAAGTTGGTATTATATTTTACTGTACAGGGTATAAGGAATGTAACTCAACAAGGTGTTTTATAAGCACCATTATCAAGAGTAATGGAATAGTTCCAAAAATCCAATGTCCATCCAAAACTAGTTAATCCACCAACGGCGTTTATTTAAGTTCCTACAATTTCCCAGGTATGGACGCATCGATGCGTTCGTTTCGAACACTCCAGCCATGTGAGAATCATCCGATTAAAGCTCTACAGTACTCCGCAACTGGTGACTCAATACTTGTTGTAAGTGGTTCCGCGCAGGCCAAGGTCCTCGATAGAGATGGCTTTGAAGTGCTGGAGTGTGTGAAGGGTGATCAATACATCAATGATATGGCTAAGTATGTTCCTACCTTCATAGACACCAAGAAAAATATCTGTATTAGTAACATTTTAAATCCATCTTTGTGTCAGTAATAGCATTAAAACATCTTTGGATGCTTTAATATCCATTTCATTTTAGCCATATTCTCGCTGTTCTTCCTGTTTAGATATTCCTTCTTAATCTCTCTTTCCAGTTTCAAATTCTTCAAATGTTTAATAATCCCTTTTGCAGAACCAAAGGTCATACTGCTTCCTTAAATAGTGGTTGCTGGCATCCACAAATCCGTGAGGAATTCATGACCTGTTCCCACGATGGAACTCTCAGACTCTGGTTAACAGAAAACCCTAAACAGCACAAATCGGTCATCAAACCTCGACAGCAAGGCGGGCTTAAAACCAACCCAACTACCTGCACCTTCTCACGAGACGGAAACATGGTGTCGTGCGGTTGTTTCGACGGCTCCATACAGATGTGGGACCATCGGAAGAACTTCGTTAACACGACGATATTAATAAGGGACGCTCATCAGAAACAGTCGGAAATCACCAGCATAGCATACTCCTACCTTGGGTCGTTCCTAGCCAGTCGTGGTCAAGACGAGACGTTAAAGCTATGGGATTTACGGAACTTCAAAAAGCCTCTACACACATTCACTGACCTTTTCTCGAGATATGAGCAGACGGATTGTTCCTTTAGCCCCGATGACATGATGGTGTTCACGGGAGAATCTTTAAAAAGAGGTGAAAATGTTGGAAAATTGATATTCTACAATACTAAAACGTTTAAAGAAGTAACCCAGTTAGAAGTGACAGATTCCCATATCATCAAAGCCGTGTGGCACGCGAAGTTGAACCAGATGTTCATCGGATGTGGAAATGGTGTTGTCAAGTGTTACTACGATAAGAAACGAAGTCTCCGTGGTGCGAAATTATGTGTGGTAAAGACAAACAGAAAGAAGCAGTCGATGGAAGTGGTCAGTACCCAGCAGATTATCACTCCCCACGCACTTCCGCTGTTCAGGCAGGAGAAACTGCGTACCAGTAAGAAGAAAATGGAGAAAGATCGCCTTGACCCAGTCAAATCTCACCGTCCCGATTTGCCTATCACATCTGGTCAAGGTGGACGTGTGGCTGCCTCCGGAAGCACATTGAGCTCCTTCGTGATTAGGAACTTGGGTTTAAGTAAGCGTGTGGATGATGAACAGGATCCCAGGGAGGCGATATTGAAATATGCGAAGGAAGCTGAGGAGAATCCTTTCTGGGTCGCACCAGCTTACAAAAAGACCCAACCGACACCGATATTCCAAAATGGTGATGAGGATGGGCCTTCTGATGCAAAGAAATCTAAATCTTCCTAAATTTGAATCGAACCCTTAGCTGTGAATGACAAAAAACATCATGATGATACGATAGCATGGTGGTAGATCTTTCAGATACATGTCTGGTTAGTTTCTACCCTCAAATTAAAAATCTGATGCTGGCCACTTATTGGTGTTCCGGCAGTTGCACTTAGGAAGCAGTCCTTCTATGCTTAAAGTGGGAATGTGAAAGAGGTTTAAAAGATGAAGTAAATTATATACTCTAAGTATTAAAAAAGTTTTTAATTTACGCCCATATTCATTCAGCATGATTAATACGAACAATTAACTTCTTCTGCATCAAACTTCTTAGAAGCTGTTAATGATTATATTTTGTGAATTATGACATACAGTTACTGCCTTATCATTATTACCACATTGCTGTTTCGCAATCCTAAATCCAAGCCAGAAACTCGTGGTTTATAAACGTGGAGTTTCTTAATGTTACTTTTAAAGAGTTCTTATTGGTCTCTGAGAATAGCATACTAAAACCTTCGTGCGACACTTTCAGAATCGCGCAACCGTTTTTTTGGGATAATTACATTAATTTCTTTTCATTCAGAAACATAACTAGACCTACACTATGGAACATAGTTGACACTGTGTTAAAAAATTGCGTTTTACAAGATTCCTTGAATTTTCCTGAATGCCTTATTACACTTCGAATGTAATAATACGAGATCCGACTGCAGAAATGGTACACTCATCGAGTGTTTGCTAAAAATCAAATTTTTGGGCATATTTATGATTAGGAAAATATATATCTACCAAGGTGCTAATCAAAATGTGGCCGCTACTATTTTTAATTAAATTATTGCAAATCGATTTTTCGGAAAAAATTTCGTTCGCTAGTTTTTTAAATAAAATATCGTCCACTTTACGGCAATATACATGAAAACTGTGAAAAATCACGGTTGCCGTTGCGCACTTGGCCGCACCTCTTCGCAGCCAGGTGTAAACAGGTATGATTTTGATACGTTCATAACGTACATTTACATTTGCTGACAATCGCTATCCTCGTCTGACTAATGATGTTACGCGCTAGCTCTCTTTCACTCTATCTTAAATATTTACCATCTTTAATATGAAGTAACCCTTATTTGCGGCCAGATTTAATTAAGCAACCGCATATCATAATAAGCAGAAAAAAATTAGCTTTAATTTGATATATAAACAATAAATGTACGTTATGAACGTATCAAAATCATACCTGTTTACACCTGGCTGCGAAGAGGTGCGGCCAAGTGCGCAACGGCAACCGTACTTTTCACAGTATTCATGTATATTGCCGTAAAGTGGACGATATTTTATTTAAAAAACCAGCGAATGAAGTTTTTTCCGAAAAATCGATTTGCAATAATTTCATTAAAAATAGTAGTGGCCATATTTTGATAGGCCCCGTGGTAGATATATATTTTCCTAATCATAAATATGCCTAAAAATTTGATTTTTAGCAAACACTTGATGAGTATACTAATTCTGCAGTCGGATCTTAGACTATAAGAGTGAAATCCCAAAATGTAGGAGGAAACGCTTAATCAAAAAACCAAAAATTGTAAGAAAATAAAGCGAGACAAATAAATCGAAAAATATCTGCTTTTATTGTATTCTGATACATTAAATAGTTGTAATACTCTCACAGCTGACTCATTACTCGCTTCTCGTTCTAAATCAATAAAAAAAATAAGTGCTTAATATTTGACCTAATTATCTCGAGAAACGCAAAACTGATATACATTCAACATCAGGTGATTTACGCAAATACGAACTGGTATAATAAATTAATCACGCCCTATCGCGTACTCCGGGCCGCATTCCGATCCGCGCCCTACTTCCCTTTGTTAGACCGTGCGGCATTCCCACAATAAGCAGTTATTTAATGATTAACCTTAAAAAGTGCCCCTTGAATTTTGTTCATTGAAGCTAGGTGTGCTTTGTTTACGTTTAAAAGTATCGTTCCCATACTTTTAACAGATTTAGAACAAACTTTAACTATTGTTCTCTTTGTTGTTTATTAGTATTTGTTTTGTTATTATTATTGTATATGTTAAATGTGACCATAAACTACCCCACGACTGAACGGTGTTAAATTTTAAACAGTCACCTGGTATATTCTATATATAAGAAATAATATCTTTCTATTATATTAAGATTGAAAGTTTAAAGAGTAGCATAATTCAAGGAAATGATAGTTCATGGTCACATTTAACATATAAAATAATAATATCAAGACAAATACTAATAAACAACGAAGAGAACCTTAGTTAAAGTTTCTTTTAAGACTTAAAAGTATGGACACAAGTGAAACTTTCAATGAACGAAAGTGAAGGTGAATCGCGAGGGTACATCCGGGGTTAATAACCTTGACAATACGTAACGCGTAAACTATCACTTTCAACAGAGGGGTGTGGTACACTGAATGTGCACAGGCTCGTGATCTCACCGCGTCGGTATTTATTACACCCGTTCGTCTTTGGGTAAAATAACGTTAGGAGTGTATATCAGTTTTTTTTCTCTCTATAATTAGGTCAAATATTACGCACCTATTTATTTTAATTTATAACCAGAAAAAACTAATGAGCGTCCTGTAAAAATATTGCTAGCGACTAACCAATCGCTCGGTATATTAAAATAATACAGAAATATTTAATTCAACACATTTAATTAGCTTACAAATACTAGACAAAACTAAATACACTATACATTTTTACAATTAAGCCTTCGCCGCTACACTTTCTTGAAGTTCGTCAAGACCACTGCTCGATATTTTTGGACTTAGTGGTGACTTTGCATGATTCTGGAAGGAAGCAATTATATTAATAAGATAAATTATTTTCATAGATCCAAGTAATTAAGACTGCTACAAAATATTTATAAAACGAGTAGTAGCTTTATAGCGGGATTTTGTAAAAGAGATTTTTTTAAATTACTAGCTGGCCCGGCCACACGTTGCTTTGGCTCAGTTCTAGAATAGGAAATTAAAACGTAGCGCCATCTATAATAGTCCGTCCTACAGCCTTCTGTCAACAAACTAATTTCAAGTGCCAGCTGTTAGAGGACTTATGAAACTTACAATTAATAACAATAATCAACAGCTGTTGCTAAATTTTTTCATTCGACCGTCATCGCTTACGGCGGCAACTAGTCCTATTTGTAAGGGACTGTCTGTGTCAGACACACATGTGATATAATATATAAAGATGATGTTATCCCGAGATATCAACACTGTCATTTTCAAGTAGCCGAATACTTCAAGAAAAGCGGGCAAACATTTGAACATAAAAGTGAATAATAATAAATCTTCAGGATGACTCTGATTCAAGTTCCGATAGCGAAATGGAAAGTAAAGTTGAAACGGAATTTGTGTCAGAATAGCGAATGTAATCTATTTACCTAAAATATTTTTTTTATTTTCTGGCTTGAATTGTCAGTCACTTCTTCTTTTTCATGTAACAAATGGCCACTAACCTTTTATATTTCCAACAATTAAAGATTCATATCATTTATATTGGGTATTTATTTCTACTTAAAACAGGGGTTGGATATAATTATATAGCTTCAAATAATTGTGCTTCGATATCGTAAGATCTGTCTGCCACTAGGAATCTCATGAGGGTTCATGCTCTTTCCGTCCCACTCCCCACCTCCCCGCGCATACCTAAGGCGCGATACAGAGGTAGCGGTCAGATGCTAAGTGCCATTTTTTCTTGTAGTATAGTGTTTATTGCTTACTAGCTTATACTCGCGGCTTCGTCTGCGTTGTTTATTATCTTAACAGTATATCTTGGTAACTTTTCTCCGCGGCTTCGTTCGCGTTAATGTGAACAATACATTTTTGTTCTTGATGAAAGATACCCTGTATTCTTTTCTAAACTATTGACAACGTGTGTGCATAATTGCAAGGTAATCGGCTGAGTAATTAATGGAAATAATATAAATAATGCAAAAATATATTTAGTTAAGATAGATGTATAAATGAAAAGACATCAAAAAACCGAAAATAAAAATATACTTTGCTTACAAAAATCCTTTGTCTTTTGTAGAGTACTCTTCAATTAACAATAACTAGATAAAGGGTCACATACAAAATCGATGCTAAAAACTGTCCGCGTAAATATATACTTATTTGTTGCTATTTGTTTACTAAGAAAGGGAGAAAAAAAGTTTTAAAACAGTTTTGAGTTCAACCTAATTACAACCATGACACCTAGTAATAAAGTCACAAATGTTCAAAATATTATCTAATACTTACGATAAAACGAGCAAAGCAATAAATTATTCCTCTCACAAATGAAAAGACAACATAAACAACATTTAGTGTGAATTCAACCTTAACACGTAATGAATAAGGTACGTTTTCCCGTTATTGTGCGTGTTTGTGAGGGGCGAGGTCAAACATTTGTATCACAGGTTTAAAATCGGTAATTTTGTTCAAAATTTGATATTATTTGTTAGTTTAAAGCTTTAAATATAACTTATTCAACATATATTTAGCGAAAGTAAGATACTCCGGCCGTTAAATTGCTTTTTCGGGTATTATTTTTGCATCTTTTGAATACACTGCGGCATGTGAAACGGGCTGACATCGGCTGTGTTTCAAACAAACTAAACAAAATAAGGGCACACATTTCAAGTGAGCTCTTATTTACCGAGACGTATTTTTCGCGCCGACCCTTTATCTAGTTATTGTTGATCGAAGGTAGTACTTATAAAAACTTTTATAATTGTATATTAAATGATAACGTGATAATATTTGCTATTGTAGATAAGGACCTAGTATTAAAAAAAATTTAATATATATATATATACTCATATAGGTAATATATAACTCACCAGTTTCTTAGCTCTATCAGTGAGTATCGAGAAGGCGAAGTGGTTCAAGTTTACTCCCATGGGCAAAGCGACTCCTTGAAACCTGTACAATTGCTTTGTCCCTTCATTCGACAACCCTGGAAATGAAAAGAAATTTTTCCTATTGGTTTTTCATCATTTCCTTTCATCAACTACCTTTCTAATCTAACTTGGGAAAATTTCTACTAGGAAGTAATCACTCCACACCATCTTATACTTCACACGATAAAGAGATACCACAACTTTCCCTTCATAGAAGCTTTTACCATTGTTTGTATCTAAGGACGGTCGAAATTTAGTAATATGTTTATTATGGTAGCATAAAATGTAATCACTCTTTCTTTGAAAAGTATAAAAAAAGAACATTTTCCGAATACTACCACGGTAATACCACGAATAATGCCACGGTTTAGGAGTACCATGTGTTATTTTTTGGGAGAGTAACAGACGTCTCAGCCTTGTCACCCCCATACAATAGTCTTATAGTATAAGAATCCTGCAGTATACAATTTGAAATTTATATGTGACAAATAATTAATTTCCGTGGTGGTAAAAGCAATCACAGTGAGTTTTTATTTCCTTTAAAATAATATTCATATTAAATATTATTGTGGAGTCCATTTCATATTTATCAACCAAGCTAAAAAACCAGCTTGTCTCTTAAGTGAAAACTTATGATGGCAATGGCTTAGAAACGTGTCACTCAACAAAGCAATCGAAGAACACAAACCCTTGATAACAAATGAGTCCTTGCATTAAAAAAAGAGTTACATCCAATTTTAACCATTCCTAATATTTTACGTTATTTATCAAGATCTACGAATTTGCGATTAAAATTGGATTTAGCCCATTTTGAATGAGCCAACTAAGGATATAGATAATTTTCTAAACTATGGATTCCTTCAACTCCAAACACTTCAAGCACACTATAATAAATGTACAAGGACCCAAAGTTCCCTGTAATTTATAATTTAATACCTACACAATACTAGGAGAAACATACATTAGAACAATTAATTCTCAGCATAAAACTTACCTTCTAGTCTATGCACGGAAGGTATAGCAACTCGGCCTATCAGCGAGGTGTTGCCAATCAATGGACCCTTCGATATATCCACGTGGTTCCCAACTCTATACAAGATTACTCTACCTGGATAGATGAGAAATAAATAGTTATTATTTATCGAACGAGATAATCCAACACCTTAAAGAAATAAGCCAACTTCAGTAACATTACAATCGCTCCTTGCACATATTACCGGTCGACTAAGAGCTGTTAGAATAATATATACCAGGTGACTGTTTAAAGCACGACACCGATCAATCGTTTGATAATTTATGGTAACATTTAACATATAAAATAATAATATCAAAAGAAATACTAATAAACAACAAGGAGAACCTTAGTTAAAGTTTGTTCTAAAACTTTTAAGTATGGGAACGTGGTACACCTAGGTTCAATGAACAAAATTGAAGGGGCGCTTTTAAGGTTAATCATTACGTAACTGCTTATTGTCGGAACGCCGCACGGTCGAACAAAGGTTAACGGAGCGCGATGTTGAGTGGATATTAGTTTTGCGTTTCTCAACATAATTAGGTCAAATGTTAAGCATCTATTTTTTTTATTTGATTTAGAACCAGATACGATTACGATTACTCAGTATTCCCACCCTAGCCGGGCAGCTGAGGGTGGGGTATGTCCGACTTGCACGGACTAAAACCCCATGGTGCCTCCAATCACCTATAGGCCGGGGAGCAGGAGCTGCCGAACTGGCATTGCGTCTACTCCCAGGCAGGTGTCGACCCCTAATCAGGGGGGGGCCTCGTCGCAGTCGAGGGGTCAAAATCGTAGATCTCTCAGAAGAGGGCGAGAGTTGCCCTCCCCGACGACCGTAGGAGGCACATCGGCACAATGCGCCTCAGACACACGGGCCTGTGCAGAAATTCTGCCAAGGCTACGGCCGTGCCCGCGTCCTTCGCCCCCAGACCCTCTTTACGGCGGCCTCAGGTCATTATTGACGTGACAATAATGTATACGTGATGTATATTTTTGTATCCCTGATATTTCACGATCAGTTATATTTTAGTGTGGTTATTAATAGTAACACTGAATTACAATGGGACATTGCTACAAAAAAACGACAACAATTTTAATAATGTCTCAAAAAAATACCGTGTATCAGTGTGTACGCGCGGAGTAAGCGAAACTTGCTTATATACTGTATGTCAGTCACATGGCTATAAATTTATAAAATACAAATACTTCTATTTATATTGGAACATTATTATTAAACCCTCGGAAGTGTACCTAGAGGCATAATACTTTTCTTTTTTTTTTTTAGATGGCAAACGAACATGTGGGTCACCTTATGTTAAGTGATCACCACCGTCCATGGACACTAACAACACCAAAGGAGTCGCAAGTGCGTTGCCACCCTTTGGGGGAAGGGTTAGGGGAGAGGAGAGGGGAAGGGACGTGGGCATCCGGCGCTCTCACTGACCAAACGAAACACAACAATGCAAGCACTGTTACTTCACGGCGATTTTCTATGAGAGGGTGGTACTCCCCCGGACGAGCCGACACATTCATGCTAAAACCAGTAATAGTTAGTATATATAGTTAGCATACGATAGCTATATAAAGTATATATATATATTTAAATAAATGTTGGTTATTGTCACGTTCATACTAATTTCAATTATTAATTTTCGACTACTAAAATAATCACATATTTTCTTAACTTTTTTGTTTTTTTTTTGCTATCCATACAATTATGATGACTACAGAGTAATATTTATGAGTATACTTACAATTATCTTCTTATTTTGAAAAATATTATTTTCAAATAAGAAATTATGAAACTAACCATTTGCACTGGCTATGCTCGGTATCTGTTGGCTTTTATGCTCGTTATCTCTAAACATTTCAAGAGCGAGCTCCTCGCCTACTTCCAGTCGCTCGAGGGGTAGGTTCTGCCTGACGATCTTCAAGTACTCCGCGCTGAGGGTTACCAGTTCCTGGTGTGTCGGTTGCCAGTTCTCTAACGACGGCAGATCCACGTCATAAATGAATGAGCCGCTGCGAACTGACATTAATTTTCCTCAATAACAGTATTTGACAGACAGTCAAAATGAAAAATCAAAAGCACTTTATTCAATTTAGGCCCTGAGAAGGCGCTTATGAACCTTAAAGCTACGATCGGTCCGGACAAACAACTCGGTCATCGAGAAGAACCACAAGAAACTCAATCTGGTTTATCTTTTTATGTTATATGTTTTTAGAAAAGATATATATATATAATATATATATATATATATTTAGTGAATGTACAGAGAGGGGTGTCATTTCCAGACATCACCATTCTTCACATATTGATCCACTCTCTAATAACCTTTAGACATTAAAACCTTGATATAGCGATTGAACTCATTATCAGGAAAATCTTTAATGTGCTTTGGGACTTCAACTTTATAACAATAAAACCTAACACTATTACCTAAAAGACTGTCACTGATAGTGACTTAGTGAGCCTCAAACATAGAATGACCAATTTGTTGCTATTTCTAGTATTTAAATTATGCTGGTCTTTTACTAGATCCAGCATATCTAAGTTTTTGCGGACACACATTAAATTATCAAGAATATATTGAGATTCATCACACTAAGACCAATAGGGGCAGAGCAACAATGTAGAATGTTTCAAAGTCGTTTTCTTTTCCTTTTGAGAGCATTTGCTGGGCGTTAGCGTTAGCCCAAAGTAAATATTCCATGCAGACGTAGTCATGGAAAGAAGTTAGTACAATATAATTTCGTTAGATATATTTTAAAAGGTGCTCACTATCAGGATGAGGGAAGCTGTGTAAAAAGACCGGAACAGATTGTTTGAAAGCCACGGTTGCACACGCTCCAAGTACAAGCGAACAAGTTCGCCAGAATGCCTTGTTAACTTGCTTCGGGTCAGCCACTGTGAAGTTCTGAAGCTGAAAACAGTTCATCTATTTTAAATGATTATCATCATCATCCATAGGGTCATAGGGCTCCTTCCAAAAGAATGTATGGACATAATGATTATGCCAGGTCATGACCTATTGGAATTTATAAATGTATGCAAATTCCGAAAAATGTTAAGTTAAAATGGGCAGCCTAATAGTAGCAAGCTGCCTGCCTGCAAGCTGTACTAAAAAGTAAGTACTATTTAAAATAAATATGTGTCACTAAGCTAGTATATGGTAAGTATTAACTCAATAAACTTAGGTACCTGAAGTGTGCAGTTCTCAGTGAGAGGTCTATGCATGTCCCAATACACTGAATCATCAATGATGGCCAAGGCACTGCTCTCTGCATGCCATTCACTTATGTCTGTGAAAATAATTATCACATGATAACAATTGCATATAAAATACAGAGTGGATTTTAGATGCAGGGTTTTATAAAGTCAAAAATACGTAAACATTGTAGCTAAGAAGTAACTTTGTCCAAAGACTGCCCTCAATTTTATTAACCCTGATATATACACAAGATTAACGATAAAATTTGTAAAGTCAGTCAAAAGATTCATACAAACTCATACTCACGTCTAGCACAATCATGAGGAGTTGACAGATCCTTATTCAAAATCAAAGTGCAGTCATTTGGTATACCCTTGTATTTCACTTCAATTTTCTCGATTCTACCGACTTTCTCGACTTGGCGCTTCTTTTCTAGCGTGAAGAGATGATTGCGACGTTCTATAACCTCGTCTGTACTTAGAAATCCTAGAAAAACATCAAAGTATAGTATAATTTAGAAGCTTTAATTGTCGAGGGGAATTATTAAAAAATTCTTACTTGTAGATGGTAGCCGTATTATACAATTATTTTGAGTATAAGTTCGTGTTAAATGAATAATATGTCGCCTCATTTTTATTTATTATGGAAACAAAACTTTGTATCTTATTTTTAAAACACTTATTAGGTTATGTTTATATTCGTTCCATAGATACTCCGCTTAACATCGTTATATTAAAAGCATAGAACTAATGTTACAAGCAGTAAAAACAAAAATAAATAAAAATAGATCATGAAAGTCCAACAATATATGTTAAAGGTCTATAATGGTGAACAACAGTTAATTGGCGATAATAAATCATTACTTTGAGTAACAACGTTTTCGTAGCCGAAGATACCTTAAAAATACCTAATATGAACTTTTTTTAGTATGTTAATCTATCTGGTTAATTAACGGAGTCACTAAAAGATCCAACAAGCCAGTACTCCCTATAAGCGTTTATCCTGAGACGATGATATTCATTTAAAATCAAATTTCTTTTCCACAGGTTTTTCCTTTTAATATTAATTATTAAAGGAATTAATTCATATTTATCTAATTGTTTTAAGTTACATCAAACATTGTATACACAGTTTAAGTCGTTTAACCAAAAACAGTAACTCCTGACGTCTTTTTTTTCTCGAACTGATTACGCTATTGACCTGGCTAGGTCTTAACAGCTTCACCGGACTACTCTCCTAAACGTGTTGTCTTAGTACTTTTAATTTTATTAAACATATGGTAGTGCTATTAAAAACCACCACCAAAATTTTTAAACCGCACGTCAGAACCCAAAAGAACAATGAAACACTTTATATAATAAGCCGTAAATTTATTTAAATACTATAGTTACAGAATCAAATATGAATATAACATTAATACAAATTTAGTTTTGTTGTGGTCTACACGTTTTGCGTATATTTTATAATTGGCAAGGCAATATAGCATGCAACATATTATGAGTTTTAAAATGGGTGTATAATAACTTACTAATAATTGTCTCACAGATGATCAATTGAAGCCATCAATTTTTATGCAATAGACACAAAATATTGTGAGCAGTCAAAGAGATTATAGAGTTTATAAATTATTAAAGACTGTAAATAGAACATAAAAGTAATTTTATTTTTTCGAACTATTTTATTGGTCTGACAAGTCTTCACAACTTCAACGGACAACACTTATATATCATGTGATATTTATATACACTCAAGATAACTATTACAATAATCAGTTAAATAACATGTAATGTCATTGGCAATACTGTGATATCCAATAAAAAATAAACTACATAATTAAGTCTCCATAGATCATCAATAGCATCGATATTCTTTCAACACAAATTTCAACAGATTTTAACAAATCAACACTTACATTTCTGAAATAGTATAATTAATTACCAACAATTATAACAATCACAATTTTTATAAAGTGAAATCTCCCACCCCCAAAATTGTTATTTCAATTAGTCAATTAAAATATGGAAAATCTCGTAAATCTGGAAATATTGGCAACATTATAGACTAAACTATAACCATATACATATATATATATACATACATATATACTGAAAACTATAACAAACCAAAATTCTTTATAAACATTTGAATTTTTTTACGGAAAATAAATAATTAATTTTACACACAATAAGTTGCAAATACATATCATTAACAATTCCTGTAACTGTACAATATTAGAAGGTTTATGTATTTTCTGCATATATTGTTAATATGTATACATAGAAGTTGAATAACATTTATATTTCCTTGCACAATTAAACACCTCAAATTTACCAATATGGCGTCTACTTTAACATGATATTCTTGCTTTTCATTTGAATGTATAAAAATATTGAAAATTCACTGTAAATATTTATTTATTTCACTGGAATACTATGTATGTAATTATTCAATAACTCACCCAGAACTAGCTCAGATGATAACTTGAATTAGACTTATTTTACTCAGATTAAACATTTCTTATAATTTGTTTTATGATTAACTTGCAACTACAAATATATAAACCTCTTTACAACTATATTTATATATATAAACTTTTTAATAAGATGAACTCCTAGAAGACTCATTTAATTTAACATCACTCATCGAAGGGCAGAATATTTGATATTAGTAGGATTATATTTGAGTATATCTATTAAGAATTTTACATAAACTGTGTGTATAGTGATGGAATATAATCAATTCAAAATTAGATCAACAGACAATAACTATACTGCTGCACAGATCTTTATATATAAATTTCTACTGTATGTGTATGTCACTGAACTCCTCCAAAACAGCTGGACCGATTTTCATGAAATTTTGTGTGCTTGTTCCAGTGGATCCGAGAATGCTTTAGATTCACAATTGGAACCGGTAGGTGGCGCTGCAGTTGAATTATAGACTTTTTTTTTCATCAAGGCAGGACAACGTCCCCCCTGACCACTAATATATATATATTTACTAATCTTTGCAGGTAGCCCCAAACACAATTTGAAATTTGACCATATTTTTCTTGAATCTTTTAATGTTCTTTACTGCTATTATTATTTGTGCGGCAGTATAGTTTAACAACTTTGTGTGTGGCCATCCTATGTGCCACCAATTGTTGGTGGGGATGAGGTACTCTAATTTCTCTGTTAACAGAGGTGCATGATACAGTGGGGAAGGAAATACAACTTATACCTCACCACACTAATGTCTATCACAACTCAGCAGTCATTTTTTTTCTCGTACTGATTATGCTATTGTCTTAGCACGGCCTTAACAGCTTCACCAGACTACCTTGACAGTCATACATAAAATTGTTTAGATATTATTTAAATATTCATACACACCTAATATAAAGTAATCAACTATAATACAATCATTGACAAAATTGCCACTCCTATATATAATTTTTGACTAACCCTCGACTGACAGGGCAAAAAGAATAAAATCTAACAATAAACAAGCCTTACAATGTAAACCCTATGTTTAGCCAATTAAGATCCTCTTTCGTCCACGTTCTCTAACTGCTTGGTATCTCGCCATAACTTCTGTGATGTTATACCTATTCGTATCTTCATATGTAGCCAGTACAAGATCGCAGAGCATCGGTAGATCACTATGAGTACTAATGAAGGACCTTTCCAGAACATAGAGGTCCACAGCCCTTTCTTCGACACTTGCATCAACCATTGACAGTCCAAAATCGATGAGGGCAAATTCAAAGTCTCGTTTCTCGATCCATTCACCCTCATTGACGTTTTTCTGGACAAGCAACATATTTGATGTAGTCAGATCGCCATGCACAACTGAGCTGTTGTGAAGTTTCCCGACTGCAACTCCAACCATCTTGGCGACGGCTTCTAAACATTTAGTCTTCTCGCCAAGCGAATACTTAGCCAAGTTTGATAAATACTCTTTGACAGTGATGCTTTTCTCGAAATACTGCATGTATATTCTACGCCGGGCGATGTCGACAAGATATAAAGTGGGTGTCAGGATACCTAAAGACATACTGCGTACGATACCTCGAGCTTCGCATTTTATACGTTCTCTTGTAATAGTCGAGTCCAATTGAGGGTTTCTGTAGCCTTTAGCGAATCTCTCTTTTATCAACGTTGGTTTTCCTAAATAATTACACATGTAGAGTTTGGCTTCTGCACCTTGTTTTAGTACTTTTAATTCGGTAGTCATTTTCTTTATTGGTAATTAACTAAGCTGAGTGCAAAAATTTAATACAAATTAATCAAATATTATACTTATTATAGAATACTATATTTTTTATGAAAAGTATATTTTTTATGCCCGTCTGAACAATTTATTGATATCTGTCATTCGTCACTTGACAAATTGTCAGGCTTTCACAGATGAAAACTAAAATTATATTGTAAGAAAATTTTGATATTAAAAAAAAATCCACTACAATTTTAACATACCTAAAGTTTGTGATAATAATTTTATATTTTCATAACAATTTAATGGGTTTTGATTAACGTAAAATAGAATACAATAAAGGCTTGTCTATACTATCGGCCATCGTTACAGTAACAGCAATATAATATAATACAATCAACTTACAGACACAATAATGGTAAATATATTCGTATGTCGGTAAATTTAACTCAATAAATACCTAAAATAGTAAAACCTAAGTCAATTACATGCTATTTAAAATATATAAAACAGATTGTAATTATTTCATTATTATTTACGGAAAATCTTTCTTCTTTTGGTTTATGAAAAATACGGTTTGGCAATATTCGTACTACAATAACTGAGTTCAAAGTATTCACAACACTAAAAGTAAATCTAATAAGAATAACGGTTCATGTAATTTGGATAATTAATAATGATTTTCTAATACATTTATATATAGAATACAATAAAGGCTTGTCTATACTATCGGCCATCGTTACAGTAACAGCAATATAATATAATACAATCAACTTACAGACACAATAATGGTAAATATATTCGTATGTCGGTAAATTTAACTCAATAAATACCTAAAATAGTAAAACCTAAGTCAATTACATGCTATTTAAAATATATAAAACAGATTGTAATTATTTCATTATTATTTACGGAAAATCTTTCTTCTTTTGGTTTATGAAAAATACGGTTTGGCAATATTCGTACTACAATAACTGAGTTCAAAGTATTCACAACACTAAAAGTAAATCTAATAAGAATAACGGTTCATGTAATTTGGATAATTAATAATGATTTTCTAATACATTTATATAAGCATAAATCACATGTTAGCAGAAATATCTTAAATAGAGCAATATGCAATACGAGCAATTACCATTATAAAAAAATCCCATTAGTATGAGAATTTAATCAGCGATTTCTCCGCAACATCAACAAAACTACATTAGAACACATCATAAACTTTATCTGCCACGTACAATAGAATAACAAGATTTATGCGAATGCCCATCAAACATCATCACATCGCCGAGTAAATATGTTAACCTTAAAATATCAATTCGTAGTATGTAAGCCGCACCTTACATTTAACACCGAGGCGGAGGCTGAAATGTTTGTTATATACCTCCATTCATACATGTGATATATGTATATGTGTTTAGATGCATATTCACTTGCAGGAGAGCTAGAGGGAGGCTGTGAGCGTGAATCTTGATATTGGTGAAGTGCCGGCCAACGGCACCAAGTATAATCTGATCCAAATTAATTCCCGTCAAATTCTTTAATGTAGTGATTTATTCATTTAGTGACGGTCCAACGTTCGAGCGCTCCGCTAGCTCTTAATTTTATGCAATAAAAAAAACTGATCGAGTGTGACTTAAACTGGTAATTATACCAAAAAATAAAAGACTGTGTTTATAACTGTGATTTTTTTATATTTGTGAGAGCAATGTCGGAGGGTTTGGAATATGAAACAATTGTGCAGAATGGGCCAAGAAAAGTAAGTGATATTTTTTGTGATTTGCGACCTACACCCTAATTTTTTTTTGTGATATAGTATGAAAAGCAAAGGTCATTATTTTTGTTATCTTGAAATAAAAAGCAATTAATATGACTGGATATGATTTTTTTTTAATATGAAGGTATGATAATCAGAAATTTTAAATAGCGCATCCATGCTTGCAGAGTTTATTATGGCTATTTGAGGCACGACTATACTAGACTATACAGATGTACAGGTACATTTGTAAGTGGAGGGATGAAATGTCCTATACGAATGTCTGGGTGCTTTATTATGAGTATGTTGTACGTCTCGTCTCGAAGTGCGCGCCGGGTGATTTGATTTGCTATTTCCTGCGTGTCCCGTTTTTTAGTGAATGTTGGCGGGAAATTGCACGCAGGTTTGACGCGATACGGGACATAGCGATGATGTCACGGGATGAAATAAATTAGTTAGACATATTTGCATATAGCGATATATCATAAGTGTGAGTCATTTGGAACGTTAAATCTGTTTATTGAACGATTTTAAATTTAATTTATGGTTGAAAATTTGCGGTAATTATTTTATAATTTAATAAATTAGCATAACAGATTATATACTGTAATTTTATATCAATATTTTTTCTGTCTGCATTTTTAATAAATTAATGTCACAGTTATAAATATTTTAGATAGTTTTTAACAGACTTCAAAAAGAGGTTTACTATTCGTTTATTTGTTTTAATAGTGTTTGTTACCACAGAATTTTAGCATTTATAAACAGATTTCGAAGTTTATTTTTTTTTATCAAAAAGGATATATTTTTAAGAGAGTCCCATTTAATTTCTTTAGCATTGAATTTTAGATTTTGTAGATACACCAAGGACCTCCTTATAATCGTATTAAAAATGTATACTGATTGAAAAATTGTTAGGTTTATGACAATTTAAGACTAGTGATTTAAAAAAATATTATTCTTTGAAGTTTGTATTTATTTATTTATTATACATATAATGAAATAAAGGTACTTTCGTATTAAATGTACCGCGCTCGCTGACCGCTCTTGCGGCAGGTTCTCGTTATTTTTTTTCGCAAGTCTAACCTAATCTAACCAAACCGAAATTACAGAGCAAGCAGTCGAAAAAAAATTTACCCTAACCGGCTTATTTTTCTCAATTTTCCTGTCTCGGTTCGGTTAGGTTAGCCCTGCGTAGAAAGGTAACGTTAACCGGCCGCGGCAGTTGCTGTAGCAGAAAGTACTGAAATAATTATTGTTATAACGATTATTTTGTAATTTATTTAATTGAATATTTACCACGCAATAATTTATTACAGGATTTGTTTTGTGTTTGTAAATTAGTTTGTAGACATTTCTGCTTGAAAATATAAAACGTTCTGTCGGTTTTCATTGGTACGAGAATATTAAATTGGTCATGCATCATCTCCGAGATAAGAATTTCTAAATTTTTGACAATATCCATTACTTTTTATTGTAGTTACTTTCTATTGTAATGGATATTTAAGTTATAAGCAGACGTATATTACGTTAATGTTATTGGTATTGAGATATACACCAATTTTGAACATAATCGGTTGGTTGAACTATACAAAAGTTCATCTGCTGCATTGTCCCTAGTGGCGGGTTATAGTAAAACTAGTGTTTGCTCGCGGTTCCGTTGGCATTAATTTAGTTTTCATCTCTCCCTCAGTACAGTACTTTTTTTCTGAATTAAATATTTAAATTATAGTATTTTCTGTAACCCTGACATCGTGTCTGCAAAGTTTCATAGTGGCCGGTTCAGTAATTAAGACGTGTAAGCGTAACAAACATACCCACATTCCTATCTTTATATATAAATTTCTTCTGTATGTCACTCTGAACTCCTCCTAAACGGCTGGACCGATTTTGATGAAATTTTGTGTGCGTGTTCCGGTGGACCCGAGAATTGGAACCGGTAGGTGGCGCTGCGGTGGAATCTTAGATTTTTGAAGCAGAAGCGAATCACTATGCCGGGCTTTTTCGCCATATACATGGTGGTTGCGACCCAGTCTAGCTGTAGAACCCTACCACCCCGCGTTCGCCATTACCTCGTTCGTTATTCAGCAGGGTGCACCACGTGCAGGTGAGGTTGGCTTGGGTGTCTCAAGTGTTAGATGTTATTCGACACCCCTTACACCCCCACTACAGTATGGAATTCTTCAAGGGGAAAGTGAATAGGATATTGAAGGTTCGGCAACGCGCATGTGACACCTCTGATATTGCAAGCGTCCATAGGCTACGGTGACTGCTTAACATCAGGCGACCCGCACGCTTATTTGCCACCATTGTGGTATAAAAAATCTTATCTGATGTTAAATGGCGATATGGTCTAAGATTAAGACTTAGAGTTGTTTTTTTATGTCATAGAGGGCAAACGAACAGGGTCACCTGATGTTAAGTGATCACCACCGTCCATAGACACTAACAACACCAAGGGAGTCGCAAGTGCGTTGCCAACCTGAAAGGGGGGGGGGGGGGGGTTAACAACTCGAGGGTGGTAGCTAGCTAGACGGACTTAGCAAAAACTCTACCATGACGGCTTTATCACGATGTCTTCCTTGAACAAAAGCTCCGAGATCCAGTTGCTAGGTGGTACAACTACGCTGAAGTTATTACTGGTTTTAGCGTGAATGGGTTGGTTTGTACGGGGTAGTACCACCCCAGAGCTGAGAGACCCTCTCGCAGAAAACCGACGTGAAGTAACAGTGCTTGCATTGTTGCGTTTCGTTCGGTCAGTGAGAGCGTCGGAAGCCCACCTCCCCTTTCCCCCTTATTTCCCCCTCCCCCTCCTCCATCCCCCAAACACAGGTTGGCAACGCACTTGCAACTCCCCTGGTGTTGCTAGTGTCTATGGACGGCGGTGATCACATAACATCAGGCGACCCGCCTGTTGATAAAAAAAAAACGTCCATCGACACAGTTTCCGAACACGCTATCATCGTTTCAAATCTACACTAGTCTATAATAATATTATAAAGATGAAGGGGTTTGTCTGAACGCGCTAATCTCATGGAACTACTGGTCCTATTCGAAAAATTATTTTAGTGTAATTATTTTAGCTCATTTATCGAGGAAAGTTATAGGCTGTATATAATTACGCTAAGACCAACAGGAACTGAGCACCAATGAAGAATGTTTCAAAATCGGGGTTAACGTACGTATTATTTAAAAATAATTTCACCTTCTACTTAAACGAACCCGCGAGTTAAAGTTAGCGAGCGTTAGCCCAAAGTAGCTATTCAACGCGGACGAAGTCGCGGACAGAAGCTAGTATTAAATATAAGTTACAATGGATAGCATAAAACCCTCCTTGAAACAACACTCAGGAGTGCCAACTTAATCGTTTAAAGTCTGTAAACGTCATGTACCGATACCAACATCCAAGTCTATATATAACGATTATCTAAGTGTTTACAATTTCACAATCGTTAACAAATACATACAGCTATGTCAATATTATCATCAGTTAACGTTCAAAAATAACAATGTTATCTTAATATACGCCGTCTCAAACGAGTGAATGTAAAAACTACGTAATATGTTAATTAATTACAATGGATTCAAATTTATACGAATTAAAAATTTAAATTTTATAATAAAATAAAAAATAAAAAAGCCAATTATCTAAGAATTATCATAAATAATGTGTTCAAATGAAATCTGTAAATTACAAATAAATAGAAAAGCATTTCGAAATGCTAATAAAAAAAAAACGTAAGCGTAATTTTATCTTTCTTTATTTTATTTTTGCATCATTTTTTTTATGTCATCACAGGCAAACGAACAAGTTGGTCACCTGATGTTAAATGATCACCACCGTCCATAGATACTAACAACACAAAAGTCGAAAGTACGTTACCAGCCTATGTTTGGGGGAAAGGCAGGGAGGGGTCTCCGCCACTCTCACTGACCGAACGAAACCCAACAAAGCAAGCACTGTTACTTCCCTTCGCAACCATTCTTCTAGATTATTACTGCCATTGATAAGTAGGCAATAATATTAGAAGAATCTCACGATAGCTTCAGTACTCTAACAAGGGGCTCCCTTGTTAGAACTTCCAGGGAGTTTTTATGGCATCTCAGAATTCATGCTCCGTGTTATTATTCCCCATCCACCTCACTTGTGCACAATAACCGAAGTATATTACGTAAAACACCACCATTATTATAAAATACTAACCTCTGTCCGCAACTTCGTCCGCGTGGAATAGTTACTTTGGGATCCGCTAACGCGCAGCGGAAGTTCTCAAGAGGGAAAAAACCCGATTTTGAAACATTCTTCATTGGTGTTCTGCTCCTATTGGTCTTAGCGTGATTATATACAACTAAAATAACCTTCCTCGATAAATGAGCTATATAACAAATCGGATCAGTAGTTTTTGAGATTATCCCCTACAACGTCACAAATTCACAAACTTTACCTTTTTATAATATTACTATAGATACGAGTAAAAAAATGGTTATGAATAAAATATAAAGTCCACTACATGACGGACCCGCTAAAAACTCGACATTTAATCTGTTTCTGTTTTCGCACCAAAATTGGTGGCAAATCCACAGAGTAAATAAAGCAATATGTCTACCTAGTTTGGGCCGCTCAACAGTGGTTATTCCAGCATCATGGTATATGACGAGGTTTTCTATATCATCGGACTTGATGCTTACATTTATATAAACATACTAGCGTATGCTCGTGGTTTCGCTCGCTTTAATATATATTTAACCAATCCCTCGAAATGCAGTACTTTTTTCTGCACTAAAGGTACTCTTTGTCCTTTTCTGTAACCCTGGCAACATAAATGTAAAGTTTCATGATAACAAATGCATTCACTGTCGATTTTTTTTAAAATTAAAGTATGATGAAAGTGTGCTTTTTTTCTAAATTATATATCATCAGCCTGTAAGAAGGTATAGGCATAATCAATACGCCAGCACACGACGTATTGGCTATTGTAAACTCCGAGACAATCACAGTTATATATTTTCCCACATACAGTGGTACTACAAGAACATCTCTTACGTTCAGGTTTCCTCAAGATGTTTTCCTTCATCGTCAGCCGATAGTGTATACATTACCCAATTATGACCAATTTAAATTAATAAACGTAAGAAGAAAAATTTGTTGTTACATGTCAGGGTTCGATCCTGCGGACAACGGGTTAAATATTCCAGAGGTATTTCTTACTTTGTTACTTTTTTAAAATGTGTTTTATTTATCTGGGAAGCCACTATTGAGCTGTGATACCGCGCTATTGTCTATATCGGGGTGTTACTAATGACTACATACGCCATTGGCTGGAAGTATCGTATTAAAAGGCGACCGACGCGACGGCTCGATACTGGGCATACTCGCTCAGACAGTTGGGCTAATCTCATCTACGGATAATTCGTCGTAACTATATTCGACTGTTCTTGGTGGATTCATCGATCAAATCATAACCATGACGTCACTATAGATGTTTCACCATTCCATTGTTTTATAAATTACGATATTCCTGTGGACCTGGTGGGCGATAGACGCTATTACATACCTACACTGACAGAGATACAAAAGTGGGCGGTTGTTTTAAAACGGTTGATGACCCTTGATTTAACTTCTCGTGTATATCTTTTGTGTAACAGCGCTCCTATAATCAAAAAAAAATTTAACTCAAAATTTACCTTTTTTCGAGTTTTCGCCAGAAGGTTGCGAGAAGAATACGTACAATTCAACAGCCACTTCAATACGATCAAAACTACGAAAATAGACGACTGTTGTTCTCTTTCTGATAGAAACATGCGAATATAACTTAGTCTCCGGAGGTAGTTAATAAAAAGAAATAAAATGAAATAAGTCGATTTTTTAATCAAAAAGTAATTATGTTATTTAGTTTAATTTTATTTAAGGGGTGGTGGGCCTCCGGCGCTCTCGCTGACCGAACGAAACTCAACAATGCAAGTACTGTTACTTCAAGTCGGTTTTCTATGAGAGGGTGGGTGGTACCAAGGGCGAGCCGACCCATTCATGCTGAAACCAGTGATAACTTCATTGTGGCTTTCATACTAATTTCTTATAATATAATAAGTAAAAGTTAGCAAAATCGCGACCACCGTAAGTTTCTCTCGAACCTTCGTTATGCGTACCGTAGCTTTGTGGAATGGGTTGTACAGCACGGTTTTTCTTCTCGGCTATGATATGAGGCTCTTCAAGGTGGGACTAAAACGGACTAAAACTTCAAAGTCGATAACACAACAGTGATGCCCTTGGTGTTGCAGCTGTCCATAGGCGACGGTAACCATTTACCATAACATGGGCCGTCTGCCAGTTTGCCGCCTTTTGGCAAAAAAAAAAAACGTGAAAGTTACTTTGAATAGTTTATTGCACTTTTTAGTTTTTACACTGGCGAGCTTGATCTATTTCAAACTCGATTATATGTAGCATAAGCAGGTATTTTCTGTTTATTAAAAAAAAAAATTGTTTACTGAATTTTCGTACCGAAAATCAGGATGCGTTGCGCGAGAGGACTGTAGAAAAATCTTTTTTTTTTTTTAAATGGAATCCTATTTTTTTACAATACAATCTCTATACCACTGTTAAAGGTTCAATGTATCAAAAGTTTTGTTATAATTCGTGCTGGAAAACCGTGAAATTGGACCTGTTTTGAGAACGCATCCTAACGCCACAAGTTAAAAATGATCGTTGTAAGTAAAATAGCCTTAGTAGATATACCATGATACTTTCCTTTAGGTATATATATGCACAATTCTGTAGTAAATTATTGTTATGCATCTCGTAAGGTAAATCCGGTGGTATCTATATAAGCGCTCGAAAACTCCCGCATATGAATTGTTTAGAATACAATGACTTTTATCTACTTTATATAAATAATATACTACCTTTTGCCCGCAATTTTGCTCACGTAAATCTAGATTTGACATATATTACACTCATCACGTATAGGGTCGATGCAGTCAGGAATGGCAATAAATAATTCGTAGATACTGTCACTATTTATTTGGCCAGAGCTTCGCCTTACAATACTTCGATACAATAAGTGCGTAGATATCACAGACATCTTGCCTTTTAAAGGCCCATCTATATAAGTCAAAGCGATTACTCTTCTTCTTCTTACCCTTATCCCACCTAAGTAGGGTCGGTACAACATGTTTGTCATGTTGTGGTATATGATTTGGCTTAATTTTTATGATCGACTGCCTGTCTGACATCAACCCTCCTTGGGATTATTTTGTTGTAGCACTGTATTTATTATTATTATTAAAAAGTTCAGAAGAGATTAAGCGAGATTAGAAGTCAAAGCTATTACTATTTATACTTATATAATTATCCTTATTTATGTATCTCGAATGTGTTTACTAATCTGTCTCGACATGTAGATCAGCGACATCTAGCCTTTCATGGCCGAACTATGAAGTCAAAGAATATACTATTTATTATTCATAATGATCAAGCTAATGATTCAATTCTATATAATGATATTCTTATTTATGTATCTTTATTATGGTGGCGCTAGTTTCAATGTGTCTCTTAATATGGTGGCGCTAGTATCAATGTGTATCTCTAATATGATGGCGCTAGTGTCAATGTATATATATAATATGGTGGCGCTAATATCAATGTTCCGGTCGTGTTGTAGTCTCGTCTCTTGAATGTGATGCAGCGGCACCGGCGGTGGGTGCTAACACATATCTTTCGGGGCACATTTTTTTTAGGCGCGTCGAGCGGTATCTTTGGCAGGAGATAAATGTTTAATTTCGCGTCATGACGTGCTTTTAGTATTGCGGTTGCGCGGCTTGCGTCAGTCTATAGACGCGTAATAGGTATATAGGCCTATGTACATCTAAAATTGATATTGTGTATCGTCTACCCAAATTGGAGCATATTACAATATTACGTACATGTATTGGACTTTCATTACATATGAAACAAATATTAACTGGACATGGGTATTGTAAGCAATAACTTAATCGCTTTAAGATTATTGACGACAACACCTGACCTTGCAATAACATTTTTTTCGAACTGACTACGCTATTGACCTATCAAGGTCTTAACAGCTTCACCGGACTACTAAGGCGAGCGCTTAAGGCACTCAGCCGATTTTATTTGACAACTACCTCAAGGGAGCACGGCACACCTCAGCTTGGGCTGTTGCTTGATACATGCAATTCGCAACCTATCTGAGCTAACCTAAGCAAATAGCTCATACATATATGAGCTGTTGAAACATATATGTGTACCAAGTATACATACCTGAACAACTTTAATATATATTTCGTATTGGATAATTTTCTAAACTCTTTCAGTTTGATAAGTAAATAAGTTCAGTCTCTCCTGCGATAACACATCTGTACAAAACTTTGGACACTTGCTTCAAGATCGCGCCAGGCTTAGCACAAAGAAACTAGGGTGCATAATGCTTTGTGATAATATTCATACATGTTCATTCGGTCTTTTGGGTTTGATGGAGAAGGAGTCTGCAATCAAAAATGTGATTTCTACTCTTAAGACATTTAACGGACTTTGAAATTACCACGAATCTCTTACCTGCATCTAAATCATTTTGAAATAACCACGACTCTCTGACTTGTAACTATATCAGGGACTGACAAATCTTGGTGACTTAATATTATGCTCACACAGCCAAACGCGAAAAACGATCTTGCTTTATAATTATTATATTCATTATTATAAGATTGTGGTCTTTCTTTATTTAAGTATCCTAAGTGAGCACTTTCACCAAGCAAAACGTAAGTTATAACACAATGTAACGGTGGATTAACCGTGGGACCTAAACGGCACGTCTCAGACATTGACTT
The DNA here is from genome assembly GCA_015888305.1 of Antheraea pernyi. Lineage (NCBI taxonomy): Eukaryota > Metazoa > Arthropoda > Insecta > Lepidoptera > Saturniidae > Antheraea > Antheraea pernyi. Next base: position 70,087 of record MU159289.1, on the reverse strand, counting down.
TCACATAGTCATCGGTATTACTGGTCGATAAGTGAGTTACAGTTTAACAACTATTACTAGTTGTGCGACATTGTCATCGTTTTCGATTAGCAGACTCCGAATTTCATCTTTTTTTTTTAATTCATACTGTTACATAGTATAAAACAAAGTCCTCTGCCACGTTTGTTTGTATGTTCGCGACAATTTTACATTCAAGTGACTTTCTAATTAACACAGATCAATGTTATACATAAATAGAAAACGCAAATCACCACAAAGTGTTCCGGCATCAATATTGGTGTATTTATCAACACTGAAAATGAAGAAAGATTTTGAGTATCTATATCCCTCTCGCTTGAGATTATTTTAATGATGTCTCGTTGTTTATTAAAATGTTGTTTTTTAAGATATTTGAAAGCATAACTTTTACATTTAAGTTTCGTATTCGTAGGTATATAAAATAACTTGTATGAGATTTTGTAACAATAGAATTTCTCTCAGAATATCATAATTGTCTGGAGGTTTTTTTTCTCATGGCATGGAAAGGTCGTTTAATTTGAAAACGAAATTAATTTGACATTCTATGTTAAAATTCAGATATTTTTATACTACGTACAGACGATAGCGACATCTTTTATAATTACTGGTTTTGTCCGCGGTTTCGCTCGCTTTAAGTGGAGATTTGATGTTATCACTGAAATCACTCTTTCTCTGTATGAAAGGTATCCTATTCCTTTTCTATAGCCTGACAATGTTTATGAAAAACTTCAAGATGATCGGCCAGGTAGTTAGACGTGACTGCGTAAAAAAACTAACAAATTGATATCCGCATTTATAATATAATATTAGTAAGGACAATCATATATTTTTTTAATTTCATAGCTGGCAAACGAACAGATGGGTCACCTGATTTTAAGTGATCACCACCGTCCATAGACACTAAGAGCATGAAGGGAGTTGAAAGTGCGTTGACAGCCTTTGTTTGGGGGAAACGGAGGGAGGGGGAGGGGAGGTGGATCTCCGGCGCTCTCACTGGACCGAACGAAACGCAACAATGCAAGCAGTGATACTTCATGTCGGTTTTCTATGAGAGAGTGGTACAACCCCGGACGAGCAGACCCATTCATGCTTGAAACCAATAATAAATTCAGCGTGGCTCTACCACCACCCACTTACTCTTGTTTATATAATTCTTTAGTAATAAAACAGGTATTATATTCCATATTTATTTAAAAAAAAACTTTTTTATCAGCCCAAAATATTCTGGTAACTCTAGAGTTTTTGGCGGGAATTAGTATGTCATATGATGGTTGCTATTTTTATTAATTAATATGTATTAACTAATCATATACTGTTTCACATTTGTGGCATTTTTCGTAAAATAGATGAATTATTATGCACTAGAGAATTGTATTAGAAATAATTACACGAAACTTGAATTATGAAAGGTTATAAAATCACCTAAGATAATTCTAACGAGGGAGCCGCCATCTTGTTAGAACACAACAAAGTTGTACGAAGTCTGTATTAAAGCCTGGTAATGGACGCGGGGGCGTCCATTGCCAAGGAAAGGAGGACCCGTGACGAAGAAATACGGGATAGCCGCAACTTCTGAATGAGGCCAAGGAGAGTCTTGTCTCTCTACGAGAAGATGATCCCCGTATTACCATCAAAGGGCGATCTGAGCGCGTGACCAGGGCGTCGGTTTTTGCTTCCGTCACCCCGGTTCCCTGGTCCACACACATGCGCTAGGCGGCAGTGGAGTTTTAGCCAGTAGGAGTCTGACATAACCCTCTCACTGTCCCCCGGCAGTGGGAGGTGTATCAAATGTAGGATTTCTCCACTTACAAAAAAAAAGTCTGTATTAAAGGACGAGTTTCCAATTATCTAAATTTATGGGTGGGGTCTTAATTTATCATATAGTTGCTTTTATATTGTATTTATAATCTTGTGTTATATTTTGTAATATTAGTGGTATTTTACGTAATATAGTTCGGTTGTTGTGCAATGGAAAATAATATCATGAGCATGAATTCTGAGATGGCAAAAAAAGCGAACCGCCATCTTGTTAGAACATTGAAATAATTGCAAGAGATTTGTAATATATACTACTCGATAATAGCAGTAATAATTTAGAACATTGGTTACCAAAAATAAATAAAAAACTTCGTTGCCATACAAAACCGGTACGTATCGCGAGCCGCGTGTTTTTTTACAATAATATGTAAATCGAACCGTATTTGCGTTTAATGCGTGAACTCAGACGAACCGTGACACCGTTACGGGTCGCTGGCGGACGCGCATCTCACAAAAAAAGACTGAGAAATCTCTTTACAATATTCCGTTCTCGTATATTTAACTCCATTGATACTAGGCATGATGTGCAAAGGCTAGCAGGCAGGTATGCCACCTGACGTTTAGTGGTTACCAGAACTTTCCTCTACTCCCATACTCCCATATGTGTTTATCATCGTAAGTTTTATCTATGATCGCAATAAATTTAGATTTGGAAAAACATTATTGTTATGTGTTACGAGCTATCGAGGTGTGTGGTAGGCGCAGCATAATAACAGAGGTATAACGACTAGGAGTGAGAACTCTATAACCAAGGTATTACATTGCAAATCCTTATTATGGCTCTATTTGCTACGTGATGGAATCCATAATCTTAAGGGAAAAAAAACCATTGCTTGTATCAGTGGGTACCCGCGGAAGAAGTGAAACTTCTTTCACATCATATTTTATTACATAGTATAAAACAAAGCGCCCTACCGCGTCTGTCTGTCTGTCCGCGATAAACTCAAAAACTACTGAATGGATTTTCAAGCGGTGGATAAAGTGATTGATGAGGAACGTTTTGGTATATAATTTGTCAAGGATTTTTTTTTATAATCAGGGCGGGATAACTTCTGCCGGGCACACTAGTATCTATTAAATTATATATATATATATATAAATCCCTTAGTATATATAAACTCAACTATACATTTATTTTGGTATACCACCAGACCCAGACATACACTTACTTACATATACACAAATAAATATATACCTTACGTATAACGCGTAACGAAAATTTTCCCGTACCTTACCATAAGAAGTTTTACTTCAAAGAGCTCGAACTTATTTCTATCGACGTGTATTTCAAATACTGATCTACCATCGCTTCAGCGTACATAAAATTCACGTAGTGAACTGTAAAATACCAGACCAAATATGTTAGATCCGGCGATGTGGGCGACGGTCAATGAACTCGCGGCTTTAACTCCAATGTCGACGTGTTGTGATTACATCTCGCTTGATCCGTTAATTCGGCGTTTCCGATTCAAGACGCTGCGTAACGCTCGGATTCGTTACAAGGGTAACAACGTGACATTTATAATCCGTATAATTTTTATTTATTTAATCATATTCCTGAATCGAGTATCCATCTTTTATCGTCGATTGATTGATTCTATTTGTCGCTGCGAGGTTCAATTTATGCGGAACAGTGCAGCGGCCAAATTATTCTTTAACTTTTATTGGGAGGAGCTCGCGAAACAGAGACGTGAATGGCGCACCTCTGTTCACAAATTTTGAAGAAAAGCGGTTACAAGAACTAGACGTAAAACGCCTTATAAGTAAAACCCGTTCGAAGCCTTCCTACACCTAAATACTGACGGTTAATTACACTGTGCGCCCTGCAACAAGCTCTTCAAGACAAAGTTTGGTTTCGCGAGTCATATACGTGCCTACTATCGAAGGAAGTAAGGTTCGCCATTGACGGACACGTCAAGGAAGCTCATATATATATATATATATTATTCTTTAGCAGTGTGCTGTTCCCACAGTGTTTTTTTTCCACGTACGTCGGTCCAATCCAGTACTCCCAGCGGACAAATATAATTTGCAAACTCCTCCTACTCTAGTCTACTCCTTTCTCAAAGGTCTGCAACGCATCTGTGATTCCAGTCGTGTCGCAGGTGTCCATGGGTAGCGGTGATCACTTATCTTCAGGTGACCTGCATGTACGTTTGCCACGGATAAAAAAAAAACATGTGCCCCTGCACTGCAATGAGAGAGGAAGAGAGTAATATCAGCCCCACAATCAGTATATATAAAAATCAATTGCGAATATATTTTAGCGCATCACTTCCAAATTGCTGTATCTATTTGGATTTTTTTTGTTATGTTTCTAACATGAAACATTTGGATTAAAGAGTGGTCAAAAAGTTTTGCGAGTTTTTTTATATCAAAAGGAGGCAAACGAACAGCTGGGTCACCTGATGTTAAGTGATCACCACCGTCACTAGACACTAGCAACACCAAGGAAGTCGCAATTGCGTTGCCAGCCTGTGTATGGGGACGGTTAGGGGGGATAGGGGATGAGGGAACCTCCGGCGCTCTCACTGATCGAACGAAACGCAACAGTGCAAACATTGTTACTTCACGTCAGTTTTCTGTGGGTCGGGTGGTACTACCCCGGGCGAATGCCGAAACATGCTGAAACTATTAATAGCTACAGCGTGACTCTACCATCTATTAAAAACCTTCTTGAATTGTATTTAAATTTATATTTAAAAGGAAAAAGAAATCTGCTAGTGACTAAATTTCGAACCTGAAACCTACAGCGAGTCTCTTTCCAGCTCTTAATTTTTTTTAGTTATTTCTCGACTGCTTACATGTTCCGTCTCTTGGTTTGTAGAATTGTTCTTTTTTTTCTCGTACCTTTGTACTTATCTTTATATATAAATTTCTTCTGTACGTGGGTATGTCACTGAACTCCTCCTAAACGGCTGGACCGATTTTGATGAAGTTTCGTATGCATGTTCCATTGGATCCGAGAATAGTTTAGATTCAACTACACAATTGGACCCGGTAGGTGGCGCTGCGGTTAACTTTTAGGATTTTTTTTAAATTATCAAAGCAGGACAACGTCTGCCGGGCTCGCTAGTTTTCTATATTTTTCAAGTCAAAAGCATTGCGTACATTGTACTAAATTTCAGCCTTGCAATTTAATTCTAATTATTAAATGAGTTTCCTATTAAACGCCATTACCTTAATGACTGACATAGATTCTATTGAACTACAAATAACTCATTTACGTTTGTCCACTCATAACAAAGTGATTTTCCTGTTTACGCGTAACAATATCCTTATTAATTTAGTAATAATTCCAATAGGGTTATTATTAAATACCCATTTTAAAATAGTTCTCCGTTAAGGACAATAAGTTTGCAATATTTAAATGAATTTAATATCTTGGTTGTTGTGCGCGGGATCATGCAAAATACTATTCTTATGGTTTTGATCAAATCGTTTTAATTTTAGGTCTTACCTAACGTGACCAATTATTTTAATAATCAGACCGGGACGTTTTATAATCATAGGTGGCAAACAAACAGGCGGGTCACCTGATGTTAAGTGATCACCACCGTCCATAGACACTAGCAACACCAGAGGAGTTGCAAGTGCGGCTAGGAGGAGAGGAGGTGGGCTTCCGGCGCTCTCATTTTTTTTTTATTAACATAGGGAAATCCTTTATAGATACGCTACCCTCTTGGGGGAGAGAGTGAGTTATGTCCGACTCGCACGGACTGAAACCCCACGGTGTACCGTCCGCCGGGGTGGCCAGGGATAGAACCTGTTGTCTTCCTGAGACACCGCCGCTGCGGCAGCCTGGCGAGTGAACGCCAGGTTTCGTCCTACTATAGAGAGACTACTGGGTACACAACCAGTCGCCTCCCCTCGTCAGACTCACCTGTGCAATGAGGAGATGGCCCCCGATACATCCCCTCAGGCTTGGCTACGGTAATAAGAGGAGGCGGACGTATCGCCACCCGCTTCTGCCTGCTCTCGTTTGGGGGAGATGGCCACTCCGAGGGTCTTCCACGCGGGCCTTCTCCGCCGCCCCCTTCTGCGAAAAGACCTCTTCGCAAAAGGAGGCTACAGCAGTCCACACGTTTCTGCAGCCGAGCATGGTCGAAACCACATTCCGCAGCGAGAGATCGTCTCCTACCGCCGCAGCCAGAGCGCGGTGTCCGTCAGTCCGTCGTCTGACCGAACAAAACGCAACACTGCAAGCACTGTTACTTAACGTCGGTTTTCTGTGAGAGAATGGTACTCACTCATTCATGCTGAAACCAGTAATAGCTTCAAAGTGGCTCTACCACCTGCAAAATCCTGAATGATGTGTGAATGATGATGAACCCGTAGTATGGTGGTAGGACTTTTTTTAAGTCTGTCTGCTACCACTCGCAAGTTAAAATTCTATCGCCAACTGCACAATGTTTGATAGTAAGCACAGTACAATCCAAAAACAATGACGACCACCGAGAGATACGCCATGCTTCGTTGGTCGTAGCTGTCATGCCGGCCTGCGTAAAGGCCCCTTCACGTTCCGCTTGAATGACCCCATGTTATAGGACGGAGGGTACACACTGGCCCGGAGATTGTTCCACACCTTGACGGTACGGCAAAGTTAATATGTTGCGAACTTTTTAGTTCGTGCCCAGGTAGGATTTACAATAAACTGTGGCTCCGAAGACCAGCGCGCGAGCTTCGGTTGTGAAAAGGAGAGGGATGGATTAAATGCAATAACTGTTCAGAACACTCGCCATGATACAGACGGTAGAACATGCTCGGTGAGGCCATGTCTGCGCAACTGAACCGGCTCTCTAAATTTTGTAATGTCTGCATCATTAACAATGCGGACAGCGCGTATGTGCAACCTCTCCGGGGTATCTAGTAGGTATTTGGCGGAACCGTCCCAGAGGCAGACCTTATGGCCTCGACTTTTTTATATTCTTATACCTTTCTATATGGGCTACTCAGTAATTACAAAATTTAACAGATGTAAGATTATACCTTTTAAAGGTTCTGTTATGATCACCTGTCCCATTTTTTTTTATACGTGGGGAAATCCCTTTTGGACACGCCACCCCCCGGGGGAGAGGGTGGGTTATGTCCGACTCGCACGGACTAAAACCCCACGGTGTACCGTCCGACCGTATTGTTGGGGCGGCAAGGGATCGATCTATGCTTCTCCCCTTGAAGAGCCGCCCCAACGGTCCGCCCGGAGGAAGATGACCACCGGGCTCCTACCTATAGAGGCAACCAGGTACACACCAGCTGCCCCCCCTCGTCCGCCGAACCTGTGCAAAAAAATTATGTATCTATATATAATTGATGTGTTGATAATTGATATTTCTTAACATACAGATGAATATATTTATTAATTCTTTCAGGTTTCATTGTAAATGCTGTGATTATCTGTATTGATGGTAGTCATTTCATTGTGTTTGGACCTGCTAAAGAAGATGAACATCTTTATTACTATTGTAAACACTACCAGTCTCTTAAATGGATAAATGGTAAATATTATGTTAACTTAAGGAAATGATATGTATTAGAATGCCATAAATAACCTACAATTTTTTTTACATATGATTGGGTATGAATACCATATTATAGGTTATATGACTTACTGATATAGGATACAATATAGTCAACTATATAACCATATAATGATTGCACCAACATGGAAAAACGGTGTGGCTTTTGCTAATATATATATTATAATAATATATATATATACACAATAAACAAATAATCAGGGAAAACATTTGTTTTTCACCATATCAAAGTATATGAATAAGTATAATTGAAATAGGAAAATTTAATTCCATTATTTTTTTATGTCAATATTTATTTATTTTTAATTCCATAATATACATGAAAAAAATGTATGTAGATTCTATAATTGTATTTTATTTATATAGCAAATCAATGTATTATTTCACAGTAATAATATTGTTTAATTTTTTAGGAGATTGGCTTCCCACTACACCCTTTGTTGAAGATTCTAATTGTACATATTACTACTGGCACAACAGAAGCTAATTATGGAGAAAAGCATACAAGGGCTGAAATATTCATGAAAAATGCTTGTACAAGACTAAAGAACCAATAACAATGTTTGAAACTAGCAGTTTATCATTGTGAACTGTAAAATATAACAGATTGAATTCAGGCTTGTTGTACTGTACATAAAATGTTGGTTATATTTGGCATTATAGTATCATAGGAAGAAGAATGTGACCCTGATCATGAAATATTTCTACTCCTACGGAGACAGTAAATATTTAATTGGCAGAAAATTGTTAAGGGATAAATTATTACGCAGAGTAGAACAATAATAAAATGTCATCATTCAATAAAAGTATTATATAATGTCATTACAAATAAAATAAAACTAGTTTTTACTGATAATTTCTATAATATACATATGTTGATTCTAATAAATCTAAAGAACTCAGTCTTGTGTTTGCACCATTTATTTCTTAATTTCATCCTGTTACAACCTCATTTCCATATAATCATGACATCACTGCTCTTTCCATTTTTTATTTTTCTCTTTTTCAAGTCTTCTTGTGTTCTGTCGCTCTTTTGTTCAATTTAACTCTACAAGTTAAAGAAGCCAACTCTTCCTTGTGCCTTAATAAGATGCCCGTGTCTAAAATATATAAATAGCACTATAATTACAACACAAATTCAATAAAATAATAAAATTTTACGGCAAACGTAATAACCTCAAACACTTACTGTTTCATATAATTTCGTCTAATGTCATTGATTAGTTTACATTTTTGTGTAACGAAATTACCGATTTTGTGTACATAAATGTAGTACATTTCGTCTAAAATGTATAATTTGTAGAAATGTAACATTCACAAATCTAACAAGTAAATAAACAAATCTGCGTTTGCTTACGTAACCCACCTAAATCGATGCGTAGCTAGTTTTGTTGAAGAGTATTTTGTTTATAGAAACTTTGTAATTTGGTCGGGGTATCATATGACGTTAACATTGCCAACATAATAAAAACAAACTAGTCATTTTATACGGTGAGACAACGTCAAACGAATCGCCAACACAAAATGAACTCACACTCGCATGTACTCGGGTCTCGGTACATTTCCCGTAACCTCGGTGATCGCATTGTTAAAGTTATTCGATATATTTTTGCAAACTCACACTAAGCACACTGTTAGTGTGTTCCTCTCTAGGTTTAACGTTACCTTCTTAGGCCACATTGTAATTTAACATCACATCACATGTGGTCAAAGTACACAGAACAGAGACCTGTATCATTTTATTTATGTACTCATGGATATGGCTTATAATCTTCTTGGTGAGGTTTTATCGTGAACGCAGTACTTTAGTAGTGATGCGTGTTCATACAGACAAACAGACAGACATTTCTAAAAATGATTTAAATGTATTCTATTACTTGGTCCAAGACATCTGCAACAATTTTTTTTCATAACAATCTAAAAAGTACAGACACGTTATATACATTTTTATTACATGTATAGATGAAGCTATTATGGTCATAATTTTTATTTTATGTAAGGACCAAGTATCTCCAAAGTGAAACTAAAAATAAAAACTTATGTACTTATTTATTACACGCGGTAGAAGTTATACTTCTTTGGTGTAACAAGATAAAAATCTTTTCAAAATTTTTAACTTTCGCCTTATTTTACGTTTGTATAACAACGACACTAACAATAGAAAAAAGGTATTTAATACAAAGAAATACAAACAACAAATACAAGAAAACAAAATGTTGACTATAGCTAACTTCAGCGTGTCGGCTTTTCGTGACGGTATGCTCGCGCATCGTAAAAATTTACTCTCACCATTTTTCCCTAACAATCAAGAATATTTAGCGATTTCTGTTATTGTATTCCTCTTGCGAAGTATATGCTTAAAGGTTGAATATGTTTTGTTGCAAAATAAAACACTAATTAAACTATACACGCCTAAATAAATTAAACTGTCGGCATGCATGTCGCCATTTTGAAGTCATCCGATTAAGCGTGCAAGCGCTATGTGCATGAGTCACGCGACCGTATTTGGGGGATGTTCCTAAAGTAGCCGGCGGCGGTCGCGCCCCGCTGTGAACATCTGAAAATAACGCACCTTAGTGCTGTCCCATCTGTAGTTAATAGTTTATACGCGTGTCGACAGAGTTATTTGTATAGCGTAGGGTTGTATATTATCGATATATTTGGAAATATATCTATCGATAATTATGATGTTAAAACTTTGAGCTTTTGGTAGGATTTTAGCCTGTCTTTTACAGGCACTTTGGGGAGATTGAACAGTAAATAAAAGTGAGCCGTGACGCTCGGGTCGATCATGCATTGAATCGTTTGTCATATCCTGTCGTCATCACTAACGGTTCATTATTATCATCATCAACCTGTAAAAGATCCACTGCAGGGCCATAGGACTCTTTCCGAAGGAAGGTATGGGCGTAATCATTACGCCAGTCCACGATGTATTGGCGATTTCAAACTCTGAGAAGTCCACAGTTCTATATTTTTCCCACTTACATTAGTACTACAAGAACATTTCTTAATGTCAGGTTTCCTTACGATATCTTTCATCACATTCAACCGACAGATTTACCCATTTTAATTAGTAAATGTATCCGAATTCCTAAAAACTCGTTGCTACATGTCGGAGTTTTGATTGATATTTGACTGGTCAAACCACGCGACCACGACGACTTTTACTGTCTGACAAAGAATCTGCTGTTACAATGGTTACATTTTTATTATTACATAAAATAATAATATGTAATTAATATTTTGCTTAACATCTTTTTTTTTCGAACTGACTACGCTTTTGACCAAGCAAGGTCTTAACAGCTTCACCGGACTACTTGCTTAACATCAATATCGCTGGTTAACTGGACGAAAATGCCTCATGGCATTAAGCTCGCCAGTGTACAAATCAAAAGTGCAATAAATAATTCATTCATTCATTCATGTAAGTTTGGTATATAATCAGTGTAGTATTTGAAGTATGCCTCTGCGTATTTATCTATCATATAAATAGATAACTGCCCAGACTACGCAGGGAATTTGGCACTGCAACTGTTCCTTCCTGGTCAAAAATCCAAAAGCAGGCCCAAAACTAATTGTAATTCTGAAGGAAATGAAGAAGCGCAAATTATCCGAATATGACGTAAAGGACATAGCGAAGGGGACAAGAAAATTACATAAAGCTGACCCCACCACAAGAGAAGAATAATCTGGAAGAGAGAGATATAAACATCGATAAATCTATATTAATTTCAATGTACGTGTACTTATTTATAAGTTTTTACTTCTATCGTGCGGTCTTTATGACACATTCATATTTTTATCCACTATTTGACTCTACATTGTGCTTTATTGTTTGAATTTTGGGTACTATTGTGTGATTATTGTGATAAAGTAATTAGGATGGAAACTAATGACAAAGAACATAAATGAATAAAATTAAGCCGTTACGGGACGCCTGGCAGATGTGAAACACATGTGTAACGTAGTAAACAATAGTGTATACACTATAGGTATGAGAGCTCGGTGCGAAGTGAGATTGCGTACAGTCGCTTGCGCATGGCATCGCGTCGCCACGTTTCGCCACGCCAACAATCAAGTTTACCCGCGTCTATAGATGTTTCACATCAAAAACCTGCTAGTAAACAAATACCTAGATATTTTTGTCGATAGCAATATTGTACAACGCTATTCCCTACCCACTACTTTTTTCCCTACACACTACTTAATTCCTGGTACGTTTTTAGAATAAACACTGCATCCCCGAATAATAAATATGTCGTGAAATAGATTTACCCTTTTAAAACAACATTGGTTAATGTACTATTATTTGTATTAATATTATCTACAAAGCGCAAAAGTTTGTTTATTTCAACACGGTTATGTCAGGAATTACTATTTGATTTGAGAAAAAAAATCTTACAGTATTTTATACCCTGTTAATTAAGGAAGCTAATACGATATCTAATATCACCCTACGACAATTAAGAGCGAACTAAAAGTTCGGTCAGTGAGAGCGCCGGAGGCCCACCTCCTTTCCCCATTTTCCTTTCCCAACCCTCCTCCATACACAGGCTGGCAACGCACTTGCGACTCCTCTGGTGTTGTTAGTGTCCATGGACGGTGGTGATCACTTAACATCAGGTGACCCACCTGTTCGTTTGCCTGCTATGACATAAAAAAAAGCATGTCGAGGTCATCGGTGACGCGTACCCATAAAATTTTCTCCTACCAACAATCGCTCAACGTGGCTCAATCAATTTTCATTTTTACAAATAAAACCACCGATTTCGTTAAAAGATATAATAAAAATAAAAATATATAATCTACGTATATTTTTCCATATTAAAAAATAAATAAAAAATTTAATATAACTCATTGTGCGTAAACTCTTTCTTTCCCAACTTCGAGAACTATTATCGGCACAGGTTATATCGTGTTACCTAACCTGCTCATATCTGATAATTAAAATAATAATTCTTAAACAAAGCAACTCGTTCTCTGTTGATAACAGCGGACGTTCGGCGAGATACTACATTTTATAACATATGGTAGTAAAAAGATTTTAAGGTCATTCAAGAATTATATGTTACAGCGGACCGGTTTTCGAAATACTTATACAACGAGTTCTGTTAAGATACCAATTATTTCGATATAATGAAGGATTTATTTAATTTGTTTGTTTTAATACGTCAATAAATCGACTTATATAAATAAAAATGAATTGCCGTATGTATGTAAGCGTATACAAGAAGGTTTAGGTTTTGTAGATGGTAGAGCCACGCTAAAGTACTGGTTTCAGCATGAATGTGTCGGCTCGCCCGGTGTACTACCACCCTCTCACAGAAAACCGACGTGAAGTAACATTGCTTGCATTGTCACGTTTCGTTCGGTCAGTGAGAGTGCCGGAAGACCACTTCCCCTCCCCCTCCCGCAAACACGGGCTGCCAAGATACCTGCGACTCCCTTGCTGTTGCAAGTATCTATGGACGGTGGTGATCACTTAACATCAGGTGACCCACCTATTCGTTTGCCTCCTATGATATACCATATCTTCGAAAAGAAATCGGTACTGTAATTAGGTACAATAAGTTATGGCTATAATAAATATATATATATATATATATATACTAGATAATATTGTTTATCTATGAACTTTCCTTACATTACCTTACGATCTATGGGTACATTATATATATATATATATATATACGAGTATATGGTAAAAAACCCTTTATGCAGAAATTTGAGATGGCTAACCGATTCCAAATAACTGATGAATAGTTAAATCATATAGAGAGATGAAATAATAAACTTCCTATTGGATTCTGTGGCTAGAAGAACATCTATCATCGAATGACAACCTATATAATGTACTCTGTGCTTTCTCACAATGATTACCTTCAAAGTCAATAGATAGAAGATAGCAATGTGTTCCACTGTGGTAATATAATCTGTGGACTCCAAAATGTCAAATAAAAGGGACAAAATTTCATAGATAAAAAGCACTACAGGAAAACACTTTCAGCCGTCGTTTGAACATATGTTACAGGCACAATATAGATCTTTGTCCGTCACAGGGGCTCTTTGTACAGATTAAGACAGTGCGATGACCCTATGCAGTCCGCCTTAACGATGACTAAGCCTTAGTTAACAAAAATATTTGTAGTGGTAACCCAGTCGCGGTTTTATTATCTTTGGTGTGGCCGTAAACTTTGAACGTCTTTGCTTTCCTTACTTTTTTTTAACTTATGGCTTCTATATATCTTAAATATACAAAAATCCAGTGTCATGACGTTTGTCCACGATGAACACCGAAACTACTCAACCGATCTTCATAAAAGTTAGCATTTATGTATAATTTGGTCCAACTTCACAGGTACGATAATTTCTATTTCGGTTGGCCTCAGTATTATTACATTTTTTAATTAAAATAGAATGATTGTCAATGTTGTTTATTGTTATTAATTGTGAGTTTCATCAGTATCGAACGGATGGCGCTTTAAATTAGTTTGTTAACAGGAAACTGCAGGACCGACTGTTATAAACACGTCATAGATGGCGTCATGTTTTAATATTGAATTTCTTTTTTAAATCCAATTTATTTTATGATGCACGTGTCCGGCTCAGCTAGTATATAAGTATTTTTTCCAAATAAAGAATATAAGTTTATTCCTGTAAAAAATGATATATTGGGTGATAAACAGTCTATAGTTATATAGATTAGGGCATTATATTATTAGTATTTACCGTCTCATTAGGGATGATAAGTGGGATTGAAATTTTCGTATTAGTAATGGTTATAATGATAAACAATGACACATTTGAAATGATAGTCCTATAACTGGAAAAGGTCCGATCTATGACAATCGATCAAGTATTAACCCTGTACAAAACTTTATACAGAGCAGTGAAAAGTGGAAAGATAGTAATCGAGTTAAAAAAAATTATACTTATAAGATACATCAAAGTAATGTTCTACGGAATTGTATATCTTATAATCGTCTACAAAAAACTCCTTAATGATATTCATCTATCTATAAAAAATAACTCACAGTAAACATTTTTATCTTTTATATATAATTAAAAAATGTGTTACTTGTACTGTACTGGTTGTGTATTGGTCGTTATTCAATTAATTATTTTAGTTACATCGGGCATTTTATGTAGTTCTAAACTACCATTTACAGCGTTAAAAATCAATGAATCTCTCAGAGGATGTTACCAATTTAAAATTATACGGAAGCCAAAAAAAATAGTTCATATGAAGGTGTGTACCACGTTGCTTTGACTACGATGTACTGTAAAATTCAAAGCGATAAAATAAATCTACATCTACATTAGTACATTGCAATCAAGCGAAGCCGGGACGGGTTGCTAGTATACTATATAATATAAGTAATATATGACGTATATCTTTATATATAAATTTCTTCTGTACGTGTGTATGTCACTGAACTCCTCCTAAACGGCTGGATCGATTTTTATGAAATTTTGTGTCCGTGTTCCAGTGGATCTGAGAATGGTTTAGATTCACAATTTAACCTGGTAGATGGCGCTGTGGGTGACTTTTTTATTATCACGGCAGAACAACGTCTGCCCGGCCCGCTAGTATTATATAAACCTGTATATAATAATGCAAAATTCCGACAACGTATGAACGTTTCCACAAAGGATTCTCTTTGCAACGAGAACATTTTCATGCTACTTATTGTACTGTATCTCGTTACTAGATGGCGCTGTATTTATTTAATTTTAATTTTAAAGTTAGCAAAACATAACCAAAAAAAAAACAAGTTAGGCCAAAATGTGCTGAATAAACCATCAAAGTTATATGACAATATACAATAGTAACGTGAAATATCAATTTATTTCATAATAAAATATCTAATGATTCTTTGTTTTGCATTAAGCATTCACGTGTTATTAATGGAGGCGGTAGTTGTGCTGGCCAGCGACCATATACCATGTATAGTATATAAATACATAATTAAAGGTGGTAGTGCCACGCTGAAGCTATTAATGGTTTCAGTATGAATGGGTCGGTTCGCCCGGGGTCCTACCACCTGACCCACAGAAACACCCACGTGAACTAACAGTGCTGGCATTGTTGCGTTTCGTTCGGTCAGTGAGAGCGCCGGAGGCCTAACTCCCCTCCCCTACCATCTCCCCCTCTCTCCCCTTCCTCCCAAACACAGGCTGGCAGCGCACTTACGACTCCACTGGTGTTGTTAATGTCTATGGACGGCGGTGATCATCAGGTGACACACCGGTCCGTTTGCCTCCTATGACATAAAAAATAAACAAATAAAAAAACTTAGATGAAGCCGCGGCCAACGTTAATGTACGTTAGTGTAAATATCCGATAGTATCTATGGCACTGATTACGTATCACTGAGGCTCTTCTAGATACCGATAAGGAGTTCTTTGAAAATACAACTTGATATTTACTTAATTCGATTATTATTGTTTGATTAGTCATTAAGATAACTTTATTGTTTAATTGATGTTTCACCGTCACAGGATATAATAGAAACTATGGAACAGGGCTGCCAACCGTAAAAGATTTCGTTTCAAATCTCGTTCATTGATTTAAAATGTAAATCGAAACTGAAACATTAAATGACAGTGAATTTAGTAGACATTTGCTAACTTAATTTATATTTAATTAAACAGAAGAATTGAATTGAAATAAATTTTAAAAAAATCATTTTGAGCAACTTTTGTAGGTGGTAGAGTCACGCTGAAGCTATTACTGGTTTCAGCATGAATGGGTCGCTCGCCCGCGGTACTACCACCCGACACACAGAAACACCTACGTGAAGTAACAGTGCTTGCATTGTTGCGTTTCGTTCGGTCAGTGAGAGCGCCGGAGTCCCACCTCAAACACAAGCTGGCAACACACTTGCGACTTCCATGGTGTTGCTAGTGTCTATGGACGGTGGTGATCACTTAACATCAGGTGACCGCCCAGTCGTTTGCCTCCTATGATTAAAAAAAAAAAATTAAAAAACTGTACGTGCATTTCGTCATTTGTTTTGTTTTTGTTATTGAGGTTATTTTAGAGAATATTGTGCCACCATTAGAAAATAGAACCTTTCAAAAATTGGCGAGTCCAATAAATATTACCACTGAGAATAAAACTTGTCTCCCCGAGTAATGCAGTTAACAGTTTTTGATTTGCTAAAACTGTTGCAAATATACCATTTTCATGCAAATTAGAAATGTATAATAAATACGTATATTCAAATAACTTTAATTAAAATTAAATAAATTAAAAATACACACAATTACAATACTCGACAAAAGGAAAAACGTTCGCGTTACCAGGGCGAGATTGACTCAACCATATAAACATGGCCTCGAATTAAATATTTATTTGTACAATAAATTAACTGACCGTGTTATTTTATACAAAATATTTTAATTAAAATACTCCGTGTTACCGTTTGACAAAAATGATTACCTGAAGGTCATCATTCTTGAGAATAACATTAAAAAAACAATATAAAAAAGAGAGCGAATGTAATAGAAAATAAATAGGTTACTTAAGGGTCGGCAATGCGCATATAACGCTTCTGATGTTACAAGCGTCCATAGGCTGCGGTGACCGCTTTACATCAGGCGGCCCGCATGCTTGTTTGCTACTGTCGTGGTAGAAAAAAAATAGAACATTTTTTTTTATAATAACTGAATTGTCAAAATCGTGTTTATTTCTTTAATTACCATTTCATTTCATTATATGACTGTTCACGCTTCAAATCAAGACGGCGACACCCGGAGCGTGGCATCTACGCGAACAACCCAATCAGAGCAAAGCTCTAAGTCCGTTACAATTAACAGTCCTTTGAAAAACGAGAATAAACGCTATCACGAGACGACGCACGTATTTTTATTTTACTAAGCCGACATATGTTGCCTGTAAAGGCGCAAACAATGACCTTAATGTAAAGGAAATCATTAGTAAAATTTTCTTAGTTAGAAAAATCGAGCGAAGCCGGAACCCGCAACTAGTGCTACATAATAAAATTTTACCAGAACTGTGTCGAAGGTCGTTCCAGAAAACAAGCTACAACTCATATGCTAATAAAATTCAATAAATAGCGTTAAATATCTTTTCCTGTTAGTAAAAATAGTTCAGTCATATTAAATGTCCGTTCGTTCAACCTGCGCGTGCCCATACATGCGTCATGCGGCTTATTTAGATCTCCCGAGTGTTAACCTTGGTGCTGGGTGGCCGAGTTAAAAACTTCACGACTACCTTCCTGAAAGGGTAGGCGGAGATTGTCACTGCATACGTACATTATACACATATACTAGCAGGCCCGGCAGACGTTGTCCCGCTCTGATTATGAAAAAATCCGTGACAAATTATATACTAAAACGTTTCTTATGAATCACCCTATCCACTGATGAAATCCGCATGAAAATCCGTTCAGTAGTTTTTGAGTTTATCGCGAACAGACAGACAGACGCGGTAGGGACTTTGTTTTATACTATGTAATAAAATAATATAATATATCCCGATCTCATAATGGCGGACCATGCTTTTAAATATATCCAAATTTTTAAAATTATAATTTTATATTAAATAATTTGTTACTGATCAAGTTTTTTCAAATTTTGTAATAAATAAATTTTTTTTTAATAATGCTGCTGTTAGTTTGTTGGGCATTATGAGTACTACATTCATTTGCATGGCGCTTGGTTTTTGGACAGTCCAGGGGTTAATCGAAATATTGCGAATCTTTTATTCTCAGAACAATTCGCTTTTTTTATGCCGCTTTTCGTCACGTGTATTTTTGTAGTGCATACAGTAACGTTGTGCATCGCTATAATAACTTCGAAAACCAAAAGTAGCGATTAAATTTAGAAATCCTGTAATACGCAAGCAGACACAAAGGCATGTTACGAACATAATCCAAGCCTACAAGATTAACAAGTACTTTGTCCTAGTCGAGCTCGGTTATAAATAGGTTACCTACGTTTTAACCGCACGGTATGTTAACCGCAGACAAACAGGAAACATGCTCATCTGGACCGTTCCAACTTTTATATAAACTTTAAATTAAATAACATTATAAAAATACTAGTTATAACCCTCTGTTAGGGCAATGACAGGGCTTATAGAATCGTCGACATAATTTTGATTTTAACGAAGGTCAAATTGTGCCGTTCATAAGGATTTTCGTTTTTTTTTTGTATGATCTTCATATTTCACTTATTGTAACTACTCAATAACAGACACGAGAAAAATAGAATGGTACGGCTCGTCCGGGGTAGTACAACCCTCTCACAGAAAACCGACGTAAAGTAACAGTGCTTGCATTATTGCGTTTCGTTCGGTCCGTGAGAGCGTCGGAAGGCCACCTCTCCTCCCCTTCACCCTTCCCTAACCCACTCTCCCCCAAGACAGGTTGGCAACGCACTTGTGTTACAAGTGTCTATCGACGGTGGTGATCACTTAACATCAGGTGACCCATCAGTCCGTTTGCCTCCTATGATATAAAAAAAAATGGAAGTAAAGTAGTTAAATAGGTTACAGTCGTTCTGAAATGATAGACATACATACATTCGTCTGCCCGCAACTTCGTCCGCGTGGTATAGATTACTTTGAGCTAACGCTAACAAGCAGCGGAAGCTGTATAAGGAAAAAAACACTGATTTTGAAACATTCTTCATTGGTGCTCCGCTCCTATTGGTCTTAGCGTGATGATATATAGCCTTCCTCGATAAATGAGCTATCTATGTTAACACTGAAAGAGTTTTTTAATCGAACTACCTTTTTTTTTACGTGGGGAAATCCCTTATGGATCCGCCACCCCCCCGGGAAGAGGGTGGGTTATGTTCGACTCGCCAAGACTAAAACCCCACGGTGTAGCGTGTGCTGCGCGGTATCTTCGTTAGCACCGCACTCGTGGCAGGCGATCGAACTACCTGAGATTAGCGCGTTCAACCAAACAAACAAACCCCCCAGCTTTATATTAGTATAGATTAAGCGAAAACTATTGGAAAAATGTGGTAATTTAAAATATCTATAAATATAGCTATAAAGTGAATATAGCGTTTGTATAACGCCTCATAAAGATTTAAAATCTACTATTATAAATCCAGACATGTTCAAACGGTATATTGTAACTGTTTGGTATTAAAAAAACCCATAATGCTGTTAGATAAATAAAGAAATCTGTACCAAGGAATGTCTAATTACATGTATTTCAGATATGCGACCCATTTTATCTTAAGTTTTCACTCAAACGAAAGTGATCTCGGTGTGCGACAGGCTTCAGTGCGCTTGCGCATACCGGCGAACGAAAAGCCACTTTATATTCCTGTTTTTATCAGTCCAATTAATACGTTAACAAACTTTTTGTGTTTACTAACACGTCTCTCATTTAGAAACAACATCTTGTTAAATTGGCAAAGGATTGTCACTTATTAAAGCGCAAAAGAATAGCAGAAATAATTTAACGTTGGCTTTCAAAATTGGTAATTCGGATGATGTTCTAAACATAGTGTAAATTGAGGGAAGTTAAATAAAGTCCAGATATACCGAATAACGAGGACATCTAATTCATTATACACTGGAAGTGACAGACCATAGTGAATAGATCATAGTCACAAACTGTGAATATTCTTACGTGACTTACACTTAACTGGTAAATGAGCACAATATTGAAAATCTATCATTCTAATTCTACTTAATTAACATAACTTCATATTTAGTTTTATGACTGTAACTATGGCCATTTATTTACAACATTTTAATAACAATAAAACATATACTTTGTTAGTATAATAATTATGTAAGAGCACAGAATATATATATATATATAGAAAATGAATGAATATGCTGATACAAAAATATCTTAATAAACATGTGTGTAGTTCACATGTGGTAGAAGTGAAACTTTTAAAAACAAATCTAAAAAAGCGTAAGTCTCATTGTTCTTTCTCGACACGGTGTTTAAACCTCCACTTTTTGTCAGACCAAAAAGGTTACGGATCAGAAAAGGCACTATTGATCTAATTCGTTACCTGATAAATTTACGGTCACAAAAGCGGTTGAAAGTAATCTGAAAATTAGAATAAAACAAAACTTGTCATTCTAACGTCAGTTTGATGTAAAAAAATACCGGTGTAATACCGAAACAACTAGGAAAATTAGTCGAACCAATTCTAATAATAACATGCCCACAATATATTCACGTGTCAAGACAAACTGAATCATGGATGGCGAAATATCTAGGCCGGTGGAAGACAGTTTCCAAACCCTTCAAGATCACATAGACAAGCTGACGGAGAACCAAGCGGATATAATAAGGAAGTACGATAACCTGACAAAGAATGTCGATGAACTCCGTGAGGTTATTGGTCAGTTTTCCGAGAAAGTGTCGACTTTTGAGGAAATAGCTACGGATAGGAGAAAACTGGAGGTCGAAGTGAGAACTATGAAGAATAGAATAGACGAGCTCTACGCTATTGTGAAGGATGGGAAAGAAGATAACTCTTGCCCGAGTGACGATGTCCATGATATAGAGTCTTGTCATTCAGGATTCTCTTGTTCTTCTAAGGTACTTTTACTTCAAAAAACTGATTTTGTCCAAACAGTATTGTATAGTTAGGAATAATATACTTCTCCAAATTTATGAAGAGTTTTTAAACTCTATGACACGTAAATATAGGATTTAAATACAGAAAAGAGTTTTTGGCGGGATCTTGGAATGGCATATAGTAGATTTTATATTTTATTCACAATCTTGTGTCATTTGACACTATATTTTGTAATATTGGTGATGTTTTACGTAATATAGTTCGGTTATTGTGCACTAGTGAAATGGATGGGAATTAATATCACGGAGCACGGATTTTATTTTGACTTGCCAAAAAATTCCTTGGAAAGTTCTAACAAGCGGGCCACCAATCTTGTTAGAACATTAAAATGATCGCAAGAAACTTGTAATATACCTACTCTAACCTGACAAAGAATGTCGATGAACTCCGTGAGGTTATTGGTCAGTTTTCCGAGAAAGTGTCGACTTTTGAGGAAATAGCTACGGATAGGAGAAAACTGGAGGTCGAAGTGAGAACTATGAAGAATAGAATAGACGAGCTCTACGCTATTGTGAAGGATGGGAAAGAAGATAACTCTTGCCCGAGTGACGATGTCCATGATATAGAGTCTTGTCATTCAGGATTCTCTTGTTCTTCTAAGGTACTTTTACTTCAAAAAACTGATTTTGTCCAAACAGTATTGTATAGTTAGGAATAATATACTTCTCCAAATTTATGAAGAGTTTTTAAACTCTATGACACGTAAATATAGGATTTAAATACAGAAAAGAGTTTTTGGCGGGATCTTGGAATGGCATATAGTAGATTTTATATTTTATTCACAATCTTGTGTCATTTGACACTATATTTTGTAATATTGGTGATGTTTTACGTAATATAGTTCGGTTATTGTGCACTAGTGAAATGGATGGGAATTAATATCACGGAGCACGGATTTTATTTTGACTTGCCAAAAAATTCCTTGGAAAGTTCTAACAAGCGGGCCACCAATCTTGTTAGAACATTAAAATGATCGCAAGAAACTTGTAATATACCTACTCTACAATGACAGTAAATAATCTACTAGAAGATCGGTGGCCAAAAGTACGGAAAATCAGCGTACAAAATCGATTCCAAAGAAATCGTCCTTAGTTTTAAGAGGAAGCAAACTTGAGAAGTGTCAAGGTCGGGTAACGCAGGAATTAAAATAAAAAAAGTTAGAATTGCTAAAATGTCAACACACAGATGCAAGCTCAACTACAGACGAACGACGGACGATGCGTTGCGATTTAAATATAGATGTGGATCAGCTAACCGCGTTGAGACTGTTGGACTGTAATCTAATACATCGCTAGAGAATGTTCTTTAGAAGGCTACGATGAGTCCTCAAAAGATTTCATAAATTTCACCAACGACGCATTTAACTGGCTGAAATAATTTAAACTTGAATTATGAACATTTATTAGTAGACGTTTTGAGATCTCATCATCATTATCAGCCTGTAAGAGATCTACACGGTCATAGGCCTCTTCCCACAGGAAGGTAAGCGCATAATCAGCACGCCAGCCCACGACGGCGGTAGAGCCACGCTGAAGCTATTACTGGTTTCAGCATGGGTGGGTCGGCTCGCGCGAGGTAGTACCAACCGACCCACAGAAAACCGACGTGAAGTAACAGTGCTTGCATTGTTGCATTTCGTTCGGTCAGTGAGAGCGCCGGAGGCTCAGCTCTCCTCCTTTCCCCCTCTCCCCTCCGCTCCCCCACCCCGAAAACATAGACTGGCAACGCACTTGCGACTCCCCTGGTGTTGCAAGTGTCTATGGACGGTGCTGATTACTTAACATCAGGTGACCTACTTGTTCGTTTGCTTCCTATGATAAACAAAAACGACGTATTGGCGATTTCAAACTCTGAAAACTCCATAGTTCTGTTATCCCATATACTACAAGAACATTCCTCAGGTTCACGTTTCCTCGCGATGTTTTCTTTCACCGTCAGCCGATAGTGATACCAATTTAAATTAGTAAATGTAGGTGAATTCCGAAAAATTCGTTGGTACATGCCGGGACACGAACGTTAGGACATCAGGACTTATATTACAATGTTCAAACCACCAGACCATCACGACTTATGGGTTAAATCGTAGTATAATAATTAGAAAGACAATATAGTTCAAGAAAGCAGTGATATTAATTTTGATTTCACATTCAAGTAATGCGATGACAAAGTAAAAAATCTCAGAGAAACACTTTTTTTAGATAAGTATCGAATGAAAGTAATTTTACAGAGAAATCGAGTGCAAAGATTGTCGCCTTTTATATAAATTCAAAAGCGTAAGTACAAAAGAGAAAAAAAAATCGCATCTCACGGAATTTCTCAGAATGATTAGTCATATTTCGTTTGTCGATCGACAAAATCTTGTTACTTTCCTCTCTGTTTGAACAGATAAGCACTACATTATAGAACAAAGTTCTCCGCCGCGTCTGTCTGTCTGTTCGCGATAAACTCAAAAACTACTGAACGAATTTTCATGCGGTCTTATTCACGAGGAAGGTTTTGGTGTACAATTTGTCAAAATGTTGTGTAAATTGGTTCAAATATAACGATAATTGTTGGAAGCGTCAGAAGAAGTGAGGCCGCCTTCCCAAACTTTGGGAGAAAACGCTGATAACCTTTTAATAAAGATATAACAAAACAATCATTACATTACATAGTATAAAACAAAGTCTCCTACCGCGTCTGTCTGTCTGTCTGTCTGTTCGCGATAAACTCAAAAACTACTGAACGGATTTTCAAGCGGTTTTCACCAGTGGATAAAGTGATTCATGAGGAACGTTTTGGTATATAATTTGTCAAGAATTTTTTTTATAATCAGAGCGGAACAACGTCTGCCGGGCCCGCTAGTTAAGATAATAAACAACGCAGACGAAGTTGCGGATCTCACCTAGTCTCATTTAAGTACAAGTGTCACGGTGATGGTTGCATTATTGAAGTGCGCTCTCTTATATACAGTTTAAAAGTATCTAAGACTTCGCTTTAGATACTCAATCAATTCTGAACTTTCATTACAACAAACATCGTAATGTATCCACTAGTGTTTGCAACTGTCATTCGTTCGTTTGTGCAATTAGTAATGCATTTTACAGCCAGACGGCGGATTTAGACCTAGGCCCATTAAGCCTGAGCATAGGGCGACATGATTATTGAAATTTTCGAAATAGCAAACTTTAAAATCGGTAAAATGCCAAAATAATTTTAAAAAACAATGTCGATTGATTTTGTTGCGAATTACTGATATATTTCTAAAAAAAAAAATTCAAATGTTGTGTTTCCCCCTTACATTTTTCGGTGCAATGTGAAATTTTTATCAAAACAATATTAGCTACTGAAAATAATAATTTCCAAATTTTCAAAATTACTATTTTCATAACGGCAGCTTATAATATTTGATATTTCTTGATAATTTAATGAGTACCTAATAATAATTTAATGTAAAAAGATATGAATCTTTTTTTTTGTTTAAATTCTTCTTCTTTCTGAAAACTCCCCTTCCCTTCTCTCTTTCCATTAATTTATTAAGTAACAATATCATTACTGCTAATATTTTAAAAATCAATAATGGTACCTTTTAATAGAATTTAAAGGAAGAAACTCGAAACTCTAAACGGTACAGCACAAAGTAATTGTTCATATTATCGACTTGCTGTGCCCGCGATTCCGCCCACGTGGAACCTAGTGTAAAAAAAAACAGTGACTCATAAAATCATCTGAATATACTAAGTCCATTTACTTATCCACTTTTCTCTCGTACTTAAGTCGCTTCGTCATTAAAATTACAATAACTTTTGATAAAATGTATCAATTTTAATGAAACTAAGACTAAATGTCACTCGAGGATATGCTTTATGATTTATTGTGAACGCAGTACTTTAGCAGTGATGCGTCTTTAAACAAACAAACAAAGGCATATACTATGTTAAAAAGTAAGAAGTCGTATTTAAGTTAATAAAATGCGATACATTATATTACACTAATCACGTATAGTGTCGATGCAGTCAGGAATGCCAATAAATACTTCGTATATACTGTCACTATTTATTTGGGTAGAGCGTCGCCTTACAATACTTCGTATATAATAATAATAATTCTTATTTATGTATCTTTAATATGGTGGCGCTAGTGTCAATGTGTATCTCTAATATGGTGGCGCTAGTATCAATGTGTATCTAATATGTTGGCGCTAGTGTCAATGTATATTTATAATATGGTGGCGCTAATGTCAATGTTCCGGTCGTGTTGTAGTCTCGTCTCTTGAATGTGATGCAGCGGCACCGGAGGTGGGTGCTAACAATAAATAATCTCAGCATTTAAAAGTTATATATTTAATTTTGATAATCACTTCCTTACAGAACATAAATCCGCTACATCAGTCAAGTTTGTGAACTTGGATCATATCATCAATTAATATAGTGCTAAATTAGTGCTAAATTGCCAGTTATAAAACATTCTACACGGTGTTTATATATAGTGTCAAACACATGGAATATTACAAAAATAATGAAACAAAATGTAACCAGCAATTTGTCGAATAGCTGTCAGTTTTATACGTAAAAAAAATATTCGAAACAAAAAACCTTTGTATAGTAGATCGGTGAATGCCGTGCTCGTTGAATGAAATGTTGAAGGAAATATATTTTTTGTCCATTTTAAAAGTCATTAAGCCCTCGAGTTTATTAACAGAGTGAATTAATTCTGTAGCGGAGAAAGCAATTTTTTCAGTAAACACTGGCCTTGGAGTAAGGTCTGGTTTTTACAGTTACGTTAACAACGCACATTTTAAATACAAAATAAACCTTTTAACGTATTTTGACTTTAGATGATGCTGGTAACGAACTAATTAATTCCGTATTTCCTTATAATAATATTGAAGTGAACTTGCGTCTGGTATTATTGATATATTCAGTTGTTTTTGGAATGTGATACGATCGCGATCGTCTCAACTCAATAGCGGTAGACAGCTACAGAGGTTTTTTTTGTAAGGGAACGTATTCAGGCATATTGTAGGCGAACAATAATATTACAAGTGTCATGATAATTTTTAGATGATGATGATATGATTTGTGAGAATTCATGCTCCGTGATATAATTTCCCATCCAGTTCAGCTATGCACAATAACTTTACTAGGTGGTAGAGCCACGTTGAAGCTATTATTGGTTTCAGCATGAATGTTTCGGCTCGCCCGGAGTACTACCACCCGACCCAGAGAAACACCCACGTGAGTAACAGTGCTTGCACTGTTGCGTTTCGTTCAGTCAATGAGAGCGCCGGATACCCACTCCCCCTCATCCCTCACCCAAACACAGGCCAACAACGCACTTACGACTCCCCTGGTATTACTAGTGTCTATGAACGGCAGTGATCACTTACCATCACGTGCCCACCTGTACGTTTGCCCCCCATAATATAAAAATATATATGTATGTATATACTAGCGGGCCCGGCGGACGTTGTCCTGCCTTGATAATAAAAAAAATCTTAAAAGTCAATCGCAGCGTCACCTACCGGTTCCAATTGTGAAACTAAACCATTCTCGGTTCCACTGGAACACGCACACGAAATTTCATCAAAATCGGTCCAGCCGTTTAGGAGGAGTTCAGTGACATACACACTTACAGAAGAAATTTATTTAAAGAGGTAGAGTTTGTGAGTTTGTGACGTTGTAAGGGGTAATCTCAGGAACTACTGGTCCGATTTGGAAAATTCTTTCAGTGTTATATAGCTCATTTATCAGGGAAGGTTATATATCATCACGCTAAGACCCATAGGAGCGGAGCAGCAATGAAGAATGTTGCAAAATCGGGGTATTTTTTCCTTTTCAGAGCTCCCGCTGCGTTTTAGCGCAAAGTAACCATTCCACGCTTACGTATTACCGTCCAACGAAGTGGGCACGGGTCGGCTAGTTTATATATATTACGTAAAACCACCAATACTATAAAATATAGAATCAATTAACACAAAATTATGAATAAAGTATTAAATCTACTACATGGAATACTAAGTTCCCGCCAAAAACTCTAGTAAACAAACAGTTGTTGATATGTTGATTCTCTATTGTTTCAGGTAACGATGACCACCGGTATAGACCGGGACACGATACGGGCAGCATACGAAGACGTAAGGTCCGATGCCTCGCTCACAGAATGGTAAGAAACATCACATTTATTTACATTATGCCTTAAATATGCAATGGCGGACTTAATGCCGAAGGCATTCTCTACCAGTCAACCATTAGGTGATGCAGAGATAAATGTTGGTAGGTTTAAAAGGAGAAGTTTTTTATGAAATTATGATTAACCTATTTAATATAACAATATATAAATAACACCGATATACTACATATATACAATACATACATATAATAACATCATACATAAATAAAAGTATAATAATTCAACATCAAGTATTAAAAACAGCATTAACCAGATAATTCTGCTAACTGAGACTGGTAAAGCCGACGTACCCTGACTTTAAAACTGAAGCGGTTAGATGACATCCTGATTTCATAAGGAAGCGCATTCCATAGGAGAATAGATTGGATAAAGAAAGAGGAATGTACAAGACCGGAAGTATGGACAGGACAGCAAAGAATAAGATTATTAGAAGAGCGAAGGTTAAGGTTATGATTAGAGCATAAAAACTGAAAATGTGGAGTTAAGTAAGAGGGAGTGTTGGGAGAAAATAGAAGAGAATACAGAGTTGTCAGAGCCCGCAAACTTCGACGCTGGCGTATGGGCAACCAATTAAGCTCTGAACGATGGCTCGATACATGGTCATACTTACGAAGATTAAAAATAAATCGAATGCAATTGTTGAGTAATCTGTCAAGTTTGTTAAGGTCAGCGTTCAGTTCATATAAGCACACATCCCCATAGTCAATTATAGGAAATATTATAGATTGCACTAGCATGGTTTTCGTTTTAACTGGGAGAAAATTTTTCAGGCGATAAAAGGACTTTAGAGTGTATTTGGTAAAAACGGTATCTGGAATAATTCACTTGTCCCAAGAAAATAACACCTGACACGTTTACCTCGTTCCTCCAACTTTAGCTTAAGCTATTACAGAGGCTCGCTATGGAAATCGCTTATCACTACAGATGACTGTAATTTGACTCCATTATATTGCAGAGTCCAGTAATTGTGCTGGTGGTAGAGCCACGCTGAACTTATTACTGGTTCGTGTAGTCCGGTGAAGCTGTTAAGACCTTGCTTGCTCAATAGCGTAGTCAGTTCGAAAAAAAAAATAGTACTGGTTTTAGCATGAATGGGTCGGCTCGCCCGGGTTACTACCACATGACCCACAGAAACACCGACATGAAGTAACATTGCTTGCATTGTTGCGTTTCGTTCGGTCAGTAAGAGCATCTGAGGCCCACTTCCTCTCTCCCCCCTCTCTTTCCCAACACAGGCTGGCAACGCATTTGTGACTCCCCCGGTGTTGCTAGTGTCTATGGACTGCGGTGATCACTTAACATCAGGTGACCCGCGTGTTCCTTTGCCTACCCTTTGCTTCGATGTCTCACCATACCCAAAATGATTAAAACCTTGCTTCGAAAAGCACATTATTAAACAATCACAAGCAGAAGGCAGAAGTGATGTTGTAGGTTCTAATCCTTTTTTTTTTAATTCACGTGGGGAAATCCATTATGCATACGCCACCCTCTCGGGGGAGAGGGTGGCTTATGTCCGACTCGCACGGACTAAAACCCCACTAAAACATCACCGATAGACCGTATTTGTTGGGGCGGCAAGGGATCGTACTTGCTATCGCTCGGCGGATGGTGACCGCCGGGTATGTTCGAATCCTTGCAACTGAGTCGGAGCTTTTCGGCGAAGGAATACAACGTGATGAAACCACGGCATGGTGGTGGTTCATTTATTCGAAGTCTGCCTGCCTAGCTACCACACTCGAGTTGAAGTTTGTCGCCAAGCACCTGTTGAGGTGTTCCGGCAGTTTCACTTGAGAACCAGCCCCCTCTAACATAAAAAAACTGGAAGCATAAAAAATCCCAAATTGTTTTGTGCAGCGTTATCATCAAAAAATGGTATCCCAACGTTGCCTTAACACTTCATCCGTGGATGCGAAACGGGCGATTTTGATTTTTGACAACTCTTTATGGATTTTAATTGATAATTAACTACACGTTTGCTCAAATGCTGTCATGTCATGTAAATGCGAAGATTACTTTGACAGTCCGCCAGTAAATAATTGTACTAGGCATTCCTTAAATTAGGAAGTAGTTACGTTTGAACCTAGATGTCTTGACGTTTAGTGAAAACATAAATATTCATTGTTTACTCTGTAAGTGCATTGCCTCGGTGACGTAGACTCCTTTGGCTTTTAAAAATTATTGTCAAGGACGAGAGTGCGTTAGCTTCTTTTGGAAAAAGCGTAGGCCACGAATACAGACGACGCTCGTTTACATGCGTCATGTTATATACCTTGTAATTGTTCATCTCGTCGACAATTTCCAGTAGGATAAGAGGTCAAAAGTACTTCATGATTATCTTTATTAAATTGCGTTGCTAAAATATAATTGATTATTATCATACTACGAGAAATGGTTTAGCAACATATTTAAATTTATAATTTCGCTTACAAAGTGCTAGTAGTAAGCACGACCCATCGTAATGCACGGCCTGCGTCAAACTAGCGACGCGGAGTAGGTATAGGGGCCCAGGTCCATGTAATATTGATATTTTGTATTGAGATTTTGCAGCTTATTATATATATGAGATTAATTAATTAACTGTATAAAATGTATGTAATTAATCTGTAAATCCGCAGGCATAGCTAGTAATATAATAAAATCTATTTTTTTTGTGAGGTATTCCTAGTTTCACCGAGTTGATAAATTACAGTATGAATCGTGACTTCTGTTTGTCTGACAATAAATCTATGTACACTCCACTTTTACTGGTGGTAGAGCCACGCTGAAGCTACTACTGGTTTCAGCATGAATGGGTCGGCTCGCCCGCGGTAGTACCACCCTGTCATAGAAAACCGACGTGAAGTAACAGTGCTTGCATTATTGCGTTTCGTTCGGTCAGTGAGAGCGCCGGAGGGCCACCTCCCCTCCCCTCTCCTCTCCCACTCCCTTCCCCCCAAAGGGTGGCAATGCATTTGCGACTCCTCTGGTGTTGTTAGTGTCCATGAACGGTGGTGATCACTTAACATCAGGTGACCACCTGTTCGTTTGCCACCTATGGCATAAAAAAATATATAAATATTAATTAGGTTATAGCTCCTTGTGAAGTTGAATGCTAGTTTCTCCGTTAGTTGGAATGTTTCTCCAATCAGATATCATACCAATTGTAGTTCTACATTCATGAGTGTCTTCCAATGGCACAAATTGAAATAGAGTATTACAAATGTTGTTGGACACGTATTAGGTCGTTACTAACTCCTACCTATAAGAGTGTGAAGTGTCAATTAACTTATGTTAATCGTAACTAATATTATGAACTGGCTTTTGCCTGCGACTTTGTCTGCGTGTAATAATTACTTTGGGCTAACGTTAACTTTGATTTGAGACTTCGTTTACGTAGAAGGTGAAAATATTTTTAAATATTTAGAAACATTCTTCATTATTTTATTTACAGGGCCGTTTTTAAATTCGACGGTGCCCGTATAGTGTGCTCGGGCCGTGGAAGCGACTTCACCGAGTTCCGCACACAATTCTCTGATGACGAACGCGCGTTTGGATACCTGAGGTAAGAGAGATCTTAGATACAGAGCAATACATATTAACCATAGAAATGAAATGGGTTGTGAAATTCTTATTGGCAACCTTTTTATGTAACGAAAAGCGATGCGGATAAACACGGTGTCGGATAGAGTGGAAGCAGTATCTCGTTTGCCTTCGAGTATTGGAGAACGGTAAGACATTTGCTCTCCTCGTTTTCTTTTCGAAAGGCACACTTCTATTCTGCGTGTATAACCACTACTAAAAATCCTCGAATTAAATATTATAATTACGTATGTGAGTCTAATTGTTACGCATCCACACCATAATTATTCAACCGGTAATAATGATACAATACAAAAAATCACTTTGGGGATAGCGAAAAGGGCCTTTCAAACAGAAAAAAGTGCTGTTCCATAAAAAAATTATAATCTATATAATTATATTATTTTTCGCTTTTATTGCTCCTCTTTTGATGCACCAAATCAGGTAGTCCTGTATATATTATTAACACAATAAATAAGATAATTTGTGAGGATGGATGGATATATCGAATAGATTAATGGAATAGATCGATTTATAATTAGTAGAGACCACCTCCTGTAAACAAGTTTTACCTGTTCAGTCATAAATTCGTCTTTCAGCTTTTCGCGTGCTGTTCTTTGAAGATAAATAATACCCGTCTCTTTTTGCGCGTCAGATGATTGAATGGTGATTATAAGAAATAAACAGACATATTTCTGCAGGTTGCAAATGGGTGACGAGATGTCGAAACGCAAGAAATTTATGTTCGTAACGTGGGTCGGACCGAACGTGTCCGTCATCAACCGCGCCAAGATGTCCACGGATAAGGCGATCATCAAAGATATAATTTCCGTAAGTTTATTCTTTATTTTTATAACTAAAGGCCCCAGTAAAATCGGTCACGGATAGATATATATTTCACCGACGTGCCCTCAATGATTCATGTACATTTTTTATTATGTATTGTATATAATAAAAAAATATACTACCTATAAAGTGACTTTTCCATGACTAACTCGACACTGGCAGAATTCGTATCTACGAAACATCATTATTAAAAACTTGAAGTTGAATTAGGTATCAAATAGTTAAATACATTGTTACTCTATAAGTATAATAGTAAAGCAGTTTTAAACAACCAACACCTCCCATACATACCCAAGCAAAATATCTCATATTACCGCAAACAAAGACAGGACTGTCCTTGATTGGCTGATCAGACCTGTCATTTAATCTGAATTTTTCATTACTGACGTGTATAT
Organism: Antheraea pernyi; assembly: GCA_015888305.1. Lineage (NCBI taxonomy): Eukaryota > Metazoa > Arthropoda > Insecta > Lepidoptera > Saturniidae > Antheraea > Antheraea pernyi. The sequence continues at coordinate 38,148 of MU159289.1, read as the reverse complement.
TTGCTTTACTCCTAGGATTATGACGGGCAATGAATTTTTTTAAGCGTCATTCATAATAGATAGGCTAATTGCTTTGCCATCGACTCTTGGGGCAGACATTTATTTTTTAAGACATGCAAACAATGATTTATGTGTGGGGTTTATCTTTACATGAATCAAAAATCGCCCACAAAACACGTCACGCAATTCAGAGAAAGATGCAGATAGCAGATGATACTTGTCTTAACTCAAATACAATGTTGAAGCAGTAAGAACATACATGAGGAATTTTTTGCTCCAAAAAAACCTCTGAAAGTTATTGTTTTACAAGAATTTAGTTAAAATCACAGTTAGCCATGTGAACAAAAAACTGCGAGAAAAATCCTAAATAGTTGAAAATTACTTTCATAGTATAAATGTCCAGTAAGACAATACGACAAATGTTTTTCAACATGTGAAATTGTACCTATAACATCATAAATTAACATATCATCTGTGCCATTCTTCAGGATTAAAAATTGTCTTAGCTAATAGGTATTTAGAGTCGCTAAATGTTAAACCTGTAATTCTTCTAAACTGCCTAAAACTCTCTACTTAGTTTTATAGTCATTTCTGTTAATTCTATCATTAATACTTAGCCAATATGGGAAAACAAAGTGATATGTAGTCTAGAGAACATTTTTTTAAATGTCTCCCAATAAATTATGTTAAAATTGCTTTAGCAGTGTCAAAAGTTTTAAACGAAGGACACGTCTCTTTCATCAATGTATATAAATTATAGGCCTAAATTAGACACTTTAGATAAATAGATGACATGAAGTAATGTGTAAAAACACAGATGAAATATAAAATAAAAAGTCAACAAAAGATATGAGAAATAATTTAATAAACTAACACATGAAAATGATATCAAAATTTAAATAAAATCATATAAATATTTTCTAACATTAAACCCAACTGTTTGAGCGACAGCAGATATGAAATCATAACCAACAATACATTTATACTTTGCAGAGTCCAAATCGATCTCTTTACCACCTGCTATCAGTTTTAGTTCCACTAATGTTGCGATCTGAGCTAACAGATTACTAGTAAGACCGATTTTCTCATTTAATATTGCATAGAAAATAGCTAGCAGGCGATCTAGTGTAAACATTTTTGGTCCGAGTTGGGTGCTCAATTTCTCATTTATCTTTGCCTTGGCTTTTACTTGCTGCAGTCTCTTGCGTTGTTTCCCATGATTCTTCATGAACAGTCTCTTGTCCTCTTTAGGGGGATTGTAGCTTGCTAAATATGCAGCTATTAATAGAAATTTGGCATAGTATGGCAGTTCAAAACTTTGAGCAAATGTCTTTGTCGAAGTTAGCTCTTCTTTTAATATCTGCTCATAATTGAAGTAATTCAGTTCTGTGTCACTGTTTTCTTTGCCAGGTGATGGTTTTGTAGATTTACTATCACTAATTCGGAGATAAAGCAGCTCCAAACTCGTTTTGAGAATCGGTGCAATATGCCTCCACAATTTTGTCAAATCGTCAGGCTGTATTTTATTAAGAATCAATGGTTCACAATATTTGACAAAGTTTACACGCGCCATGTGCTGTAACTCGATTAAATCTCGACACGGTCTGTAGAATACACTAAGGAATGCATTCAGAAAGTTTGCGAATAACTCTGGTTTTTCCAATTCAGTACGAATTTCATTGTCCACATTGTTGATTTGTAACAAGTGATTGATAAATGATTTCTGGTATAAGAAAATGATTTTAAACAATTCCTCTTTGTTGTAATTCGGGAAATACAGTTTTATGGGTTCCCGTGCGCCTAATTTAAAGTGGAAATTCTCGAAATTTATATGTGATATAAAGATGGTACAAATATTTTTATTACACAGTTCTCTGAGCCTCAAAAACGTACACATTATATTTTGTTCTATTGAACGTAGCCTTTCGGCTTTATCGAGTATGATTACTGTAGGAGCATAGCTGTTTTCTAAGCGACTGATACAATTTACAAAGTCCATTAGAGTTTCGCATTTTATGTCTGTTTCGCCATCGTAAAGACCAGACAAGATGTTCTCATACAATATTTTCGGCGAATAGCACTCTATACAGTTGATAATAACATATTTGTAGCCTAAATATTGTAGTACTGTATCTAAACATAAACTTTTGCCGGTAGCCATATTACCACTAATAAAAATAGAACACGGGATCGGTTCATTGCCGTCGCCGAATAAATTGAATAAATCGTTTAACTGGTTCTCTCGACACGGTATTTTGGTGTATATTTCTTCCATTTTGTCACTTATTTTGTAAACATAACCTTATACATTCCAAACGATCAAAGAATTTCAAAGTGTAAGTTTAACCACAGATTGTACAATGTACATTTGACGTTTAATTTTGTATCTCCAAGCAGTATATATGTATTACGCGCACACTATCAGAGAGTGCGGACTACCTACGTCGAACATAAAATATTCAAATTTTTGAAAAAATGTTTATAGATTTTTTTTAACAACGGTCATAATGCCTTATTTCTTTTTATTACAGAATTTCGCAGTGGAGCTACAGTTGGAAAATCAATCCGAAATAGACATCGATCAATTCAAGGACGCTTTGAATAGGGCAGGCGGAGCTAACTACGGCACTGGGATTAGAGATTTATGAATTGACCAATAAAACCAGCATATTTTCGTACCACTTAACTGATTTGTATGAGACTCTTGTATACACATGTATTCGAAAAATTTGTATGATACTTCAGTGGTATTTTTTTATAACACCATGTTGAAATTTTTATTAAATCCAGTAGTATATTTTCTACATTCGCCGCGCTATAGTTTTATTGAGATTAAATTCTTGTTTAGTTCGTTTATAGGTAATCATAGAGAAAAATCTAAATATTTATTTTCCAAATTTTAAATTAGAACAATGATTTCTTTTGAGTTTATTTATAATAGTATAACGCATATATAAATTTCGATAATATACTCTTAATTAATTATACATAATAACAATGTGCAATTACTTATTTTAATGTCAGTAATAATAATGGCAAGTTTTTACCAAAAAATTTTTTGTGAATGTTGCCATTTACGGGACGCATGAAGTGCATTTATTTTTAATCGACTTGTATTTATATGACCATGTCGAAATTCTTTACAATGTATTGTGTACAGATAGTTTTTTTATAATCGCGAACTTTGATTAGAAATTGTACTGTATTGAATAATTCATTTGTCAAGTAATTACACAGTAACCTTAAATTATAAATGGCTTTTCATTTTATTCCCATCCCCATATTGAATTGCTTAGATTGGTTGAATAACTGAGTCGTTACATTTTTTTTTCTCGAACCAACTACGCTATTGGCCTTCCAAGGCTTTAACAGCTTCACCCGATTACTAAGGCGAGTGCTTAGGCACTCGGCCGATTTTATTTTGACAATTAGTTCAAGGTTAAACGGCACACCTCGGCTTGGGCTGCTACCTAGTTCATGCAATTCGCGACCTAATTGAGTTAACCTGAACCTATTATTGGTTTCAGCATGAATGGGTCGGCTCACCCGAGGTAGTACCACCTTCTCATAGAAAATCGACGTGAAGTAACAGTGCTTGAATTGTTGCGTTTCGTTCGGTCATTGAGAGCGCCGGAGGCCCACCTCCCCTTCCTCCCAAACACAGGCTGGCAACGCACTTGCGACTCTTCTGGTGTTGCTAGTGTCTATTGACGGCGGTGATCACTTAATAGGACTGTTGATAAAATATCGATATATCGAAATATCGATATTTTTATTTTAAAATATCGATATTTATTAGTGATATTTTTTTGACGATATATCGATATTTCGATATTAAAATTTGGATATCGGCGGTCGATATTATTTATTATATACATCATCATCTTACCGCTATCCCACCTAGGTTGAGTCGATACAATATGTTTTCCTTTTCCACTCTCCTCTGTCAGACATAATCACAAAATTCACACCTTTTATACCCATGTTACTTTTCACACACTGTATCCATACCTTTTTCGGTCTCCTCTACTTTTATATATCTCCACCTTCATACTTAACTATTCCAGTTATAAATCTTTCATATCTCTTTATGACATGCCCGTATCATGCTAACCTATTATTCCTATACTTCTCTGTCACTGATGATGTTTTCAAACTTTATCTGATACATTTTCATTTTATAAATTCTAGTTACACCACACATATTAACAATCGCATCTTCACGTACATTTACTAATTTACATTGGTAACACTACCAGTTGACGGTGAAAGAAAACATCGTAAGAGACCCTAAACCTGAGAAATGTTCTCATAGTACTACTATATGTGAGAAAACATATAACTGTGGATTACTCAGTTTGAAATCGCCAATAAGTCGTGGACTGGCGTGGTGATTACGCCTATACCTTCTTTCGGGAAGAGGCCTATGGCCCTGTAGTGGGCCTCTTACAGGCTGATGTTGAATATTTAGGTTTCCATGCGATGTTTTCTTTCACCGTCAACTGGTAGTGTTACCAATGTAAATTAGTAAATGTACGTGAATTTAGAAAAAATAGTTGTAGTCACGACGGGGTTCGAACCTGCAGACATCGAAATGATAGTACACCGGCCATATCAATAGACCACCCCTACTTAAAAAACTTGGTGTCCGATGGGCTGAAAAATATTGGTACACATAATTATCATATTTAGATAAAACATTAATGATGTAATTATCAATATGATTGAAAAACGATTGTGCAAGTGGCCCTTAGATCTGTAATGTAACATTTTAAAACATTTATGGTATAAATTGTACAAATATACTGGATTAAAAACTGTAAATGAATTTTAAGTAGATTTACAATAGTTTTTTTTTAATAAAGCCGATATATATCGATATATTTTTTTGTTATATCGAAGCCCGATATTGATATTTTTATAAATATCGATATATCGAAAATCCGATATTTTAAAAAATATCAACAGCCCTATCACTTAACATCAGGTTACCTGCCTGTTGGTTCCTTCTATGATAATAAAAACCTAAGCTAATGCTTACTCGTTACATTTCAATATGAACAAAGTCTTTCTGTAGTCATAAGAATTTTAGTTTTATTTAACACTTTTAAATTTTAATTATAGCTTGTTTTGCCGCATAGTGTCAAGACCATGGTTTTGTCGAAATATCCCTTTACTCAATTATCCCTTTTCACTATTTAGTGGTGGCTTATAAAAGCCACCATATTTTTACGAAAGTAAATATATTGTTAAATAATACTAACCTGTGAATATCATACTGCTGATTGGACCAAAATTTATTAGCTTTAGCTCAAATTGCTAAGCTCTCGTAGATGAAATTGTGAAAGATAAACAACAGTTTTATCTAAATATAAGTTTTATTTTCCAAAAAAGCACAATTACATGATAAAATATAAACCCTACATTAGTTTTTACCTGTCCAACGCTATACATAATTATTAAAAAAAAAAACTAATACAAAAATATAATGGCCTAACGATTTGGCTCTTACGAACACATATTCATTGGCAAGTTAAATCCGAGTTTGGTAAATTTGCACGTTGGTGTTGCCACTTGTAAGTTATTTTCCACCACTTGAAATAAATTCATCTAACAGTGTACACACAATAAATTGAACAGTAATCGGTAACAGTTAGTGTATTTGTATATAAAATTCAACAGTTTAAAATATTATTGTACATTTATTGCTTTCGAATAATCACTATTTATTAAGGGTGTGCGAATAATGCTCGAATCGAATTGAATTATGTGCGATTATTATTTCGAATAGTGTATTCGAACCTTTCGAATATTTCGAACTATTCAAATGTTTTTTAAATAAAGAAATATTAAACTGAGAAGTGTATAAAAAGATACAATAATTATCGATTATTTTTTTGCAAATGTTTATTTTAAGAATTATTTAGTATCAGTAAATATGTAATTAGTTAAAACCATTAAAATAGTTTGACTTATATAGGCGTAATTGAAATTATTTGAATAATTCGAACATTTGGAAATATTCGTATAGATCGAATTATTCGAATGTTCAATTCGAGTTTCGAATCGAATTATTCGGTTCGATTCATCATCGAATAATTCGAATATTCGCACACACCTATCATTTATACTTACATAACATTAAAGTTTCTAAAAATTACCACTAATGTTAAAAAATTGCTAAAAACAATACGATTTTCAAATATTTAGTATTATTATGCTTAAGTTAATCAGAATATATCGTTATATACTTCATTATATTTGAAGTGATTTAAAAAGTTTGAAATGATTTAAAAATTTAAAAAGTTAAAGCGGATTTGGTATTTAAGTGACAATTCTATATGCGCCGCCATTTTGTTTACTATTCAATTACTCATTTCAAATTATCGTTATAATGATAAATGCGTATATTTTCCTGCGTCTTTATCGAAATTACTTCCGTGGCTAGTTTTTAGCGCGACAAGTAGCCAAAGCATAATAAAAGTGGTTAATAAAATGGATATTTTTTCTAATTATTATTTTAGTACATAACACTTACATTATCAGATGTGTATTTGCTATATAATTTACCTACACTGAGCGTACATTTCGCATGATATTCCTATACTAAGTCTGTTTTTTTAGTCTTAAATAAGGCATATGTCCCTCAATTCCACATTAGGTATCAAAAACTTCTATTTGATAAAATAATAATCAATAATTATTTCTCATTTAAATTACATCAAATTCCCAACAGATACTCAACGTACTAATAATGTTGTTATAGATAATTGAAATAGCCTCCAAGTGTGGCAACGACTAGCGAAATAAACTCCCGAAAACTGTGGAAACTCCGCAATAATCGTTCCCAATATTTCCGGGTATTTGGGTAACTTTATTGTACTTGAAACTATAAAAATAATAATATATTCTTGATAGCCATTAAATATTATGTAGATTAGTATCAATTATTATTAATGTGAGAAAAAAAATCATACATAATCAATTATTACCGTCATCAGAGATGAGTCTTTATATTACATTTGTTAGAGTAAAAAAAATACGAAACAAACTCATTATATTTATAGAATTATTGTACTCTATTTAAAATAGTGATAACTGAAAAATTAAGTAATTTGTTTAAAGAGAAAACTCATAATACTTTTCTGTAGGATTTTTTAAAATCATTTACACTTACGAGTATCTATTCTTTTGCACTTTTTTGCACTAATTGAAAGTTTATTTTTTCGACCAAATAATGCCAAAAAAATAACAAACAGAACAGTTGAGTTATCACTCTTTTTATGACGTATAATGCGCTAAAAGAATTCCCCGGTTTACTTAATTTTTTACAATCTTCATCTACAAAATATAGAGTTAAATGTAAGAATGATCATTAAAAACTATTACGTGACAAATTAATATCCTCGCGTAAAATTCAAGAGAAACATTATTTTGCACTGTACGGTAGAATTCGAAAATAAAACCTGGTAACACTCTCAAGCATTGACAGTTTGTTGAAAACTAACCCAGTAAAAACTATAGGTAATACCCAGTAAACTCAAAATTCCCTGTACGGTAGGACTTGATAAAAAACCTGGTAACACTGGTAACCATTGAGAGTTCGTAACTGTCACTTTTGTATATATTACTTTATGGTCGGATTTCGAAAACTAACCTGGCAACAATGGTAAACACTGACAGTTTACAATGGCAGTTCTATATTTCACTGTAGGATTTGATATAAAAATCTGGTAACACCGGTAAATGTTGACAGTTCGTTCAACGGGCGGTTATGATGTGTTAGGACAGTATCTTTATAACTAGGATTAAGGTTTGTTATGTGAAGGTATTGCTAGAGAGGGCCAGCAGGGGCCGGGCTGAGAGCCCTCAGTAGTTTACTTTGTGTATGGGAGCCGAACAGCACTGAGAGGAGAGCCACCCCATACCCGGTTGCGCGTTCACCCTGTAACAATAAAATTACATTCAAAGCCTTATTTTATGCTTTTCTATATATATATTACTAGCGGGCCCGGCAGACGTTGTCCCGCCCTGATTATAATAAAACCTTGACAAATTATATACTGAAACGTTCCTCATTAATCACTTTATCCACTAGTGACAACTGCATGAAAATCAGTTTAGTAGTTTTTGAGTTTATCGCGAACAGACAGGCAGACAGACGCGGTTGGGGACTTTGTTTTATACTATGTAATTACTACATTGTATTAAAGTTAGGTCGCGAATTGCATGTATCAGGCAACAGCCAAAGCTAAAGTGTGTCACACACCCTTGAGCTAGATGTCAAAATAAAATCGGCTGAGTGCCTTAAGCGCTCGCCTTAGCAGTCCGGTGAAGCTGTTAAGACCTTACTGGGTAAATAGCGAGGTCAGTTCGAAAAAAAAAAAAAAAGTTTAAAAAATTCTACAGGGTGGATTTGGTTAGAGATAGCAAATGTTACTCCGAAGAAACATTTCTTTATTTTTGAAAAGAAATAAAACTGCGTTCAAAGATTTTCGAAAATACTCTTGCTTCACCCGGGAATCGAACCGACTAAAATCTGTATAAATTACACCACGTAATTTTATTGCATCGATCTTTAGGATCAATCACAAGGATGAAATCTCTCTAACATATTTGGTAAATTTAATGAAAGGAAAACGTAGTTACGAATTCCCTTCATTACTGCATGTCTGTACCAGCTACTGTTTTATTCAATTGTTCTCGGTGGATTGATCGATTAAATCGTAATCATGACGTCATTCCTCTACATGGACGCCATTTATCAATGTCCTGACATATTCATATATATAAAAACATTTTTTATATCCAATCATTACGGTCTATGTCCATTCCGCAAATTTTTGAGGTACTTGAATTTTTACCAACAGACGGTGACCTGCTGTAACCACAAAACTTGTGACTCGATGTCCGAACTAACTACCCGAGTCAGTATCTCAGTGATTTATATTTATCACTAGTTATTGCTCTCAATTTAGTTGGAGTTGTCAATTATCTTCGTAATATATTTTGTACATAGCGGTAAACACACAAGCATCATACCGCTTGCCCCACTTCTCTAAACACACATCGCTGAAAGTTTCAAGCTCATAAAAGTCCTTTATATAAAACTTCTAAATGAAGCTAACATGATAAAACTTATTTTTTAGGTAAAGACAAGTATATATGAAACATAAAAAAAATTAAAATATATCAAGTAATTTTTCAATGCGAGACCTATACCATATAATTTATATAGATTCCGGTATATACATTATGGCTGTGCGTGGTACTTACACAGTGTGCGGGTGCTGCCATGTCTATGTGGAGCCAGGATCCGGGGAAGTCGAACCCGAGGTGAGACAATATGAACAGTCCAGCGCATGAGGGCTGGGCGTTATTACGATCCTGTGTAACAACTTAAATACTAAAAATTTGAACAGGACTATGTATGTTGTACAGCCGTATGAACCGTACAGATGTATGTTGTAACCAAATGAATAAACAGATACTACAGTACCTGGCTTTTGAATTGAATTTTGGCTTTAAAAGGCGCTTATGAACGTCAGAACTAGCATTGGTTCGGACAAACAACCCATTTATCGAGAACTGGCAATAGAGTCAATCCAGTTTATCTAATTAACGTACATATATATTATTTAAATAATATTTAATGTTACAATTGCCTTAGTGGATGCACGGAGAGGAGTCAATTCCAGACATCACCATCGCTCACATATTGAACTAATCTATAATAGGATTTTGATGCCAAAACCGGCTTCAAATGGTGCTATCACTTACAATCCGGTAAATCGGTAATATACTTTGGGACTTTGATGGAAAACCTAACTTTATATTATAAAAAAAAAACTGTTACCGATCTTACTGAGTCCTGGAACATGAGATATTCAGTTTCTAATACTTGCCAGTTTTTTTTACAAAATTGAGCTTTTCAAAGTTTTTGCATACATACATTAAATGATCAAAAATGTATTGGGAGGGTAGAGTTAATATACTGAAACTTAGTCTTGTGTATGTTTCATGAGGTCCCCTATATATTGCTCGAACTATCCATTGTTGTACTATGAATATGGTATCTAACTCAGCTATGGAAGTAAGCGAAGTAGACTAGCATGTTTAAAAGACTGCGATAGTCAGTTATGTTTGGTTTCATATAAGTCTTTATCATTCGTAGTCACTGTGCTGTAATAGAGAGAAAGATTGCTATAAATTTGCTGCGCAGTTAGATATACAAATTCATAGTCAATTTTGGGATGGCAAGCTTTGTAGTAAAATTGTCCATTTGCACAGCAAATGAGGGTTTAATGGGAGGGATGACTCTGCAATGCTGTTCTTCATGTCGGATGGGATTCTGAACTTTGCGGTAAAGTTGTCGTTTCGGACAGCAAATTTCGCACAGCAATTGAGGGTTTAAGATGGTGAATGTTACCGCAACGCTGTTCTTCATGTCAGCGACGGAGCTCGTAAACTCTGTGAAGTGCAGCTCGGGGGCGAAGGGCACCGGGTGGGCGAGGTCTCCGGACCGGAGTCCCGCCGCCACACACAACTTCTCCACCCGGCTTCGGTTGCACAATATCGCAGCATGGTACTTGCCCGTCGCCGTACCCTGAACAAAACATTTATAATATCACAACAACCAAAACGACTCCCACAGATAGACTCGACAATTATTTAAACCATTTCTTAAAAGGAATGCAACAAAAAAAATCAAAATTGTTAAATGTTAATGTTCAATTGTAGCCGTTCCTAATATTTTACGTTATTTTTCAAGATCTTCAAATTTTGCACGTGTAAATTATGAATAAATAAAAACTAAAAAAGTTTTGAATGGCGAAATTTAACAAAATTTAAACTTTTTTCTCAGTGTATAGAAACTGAAAATCTTCAAAAAAAATAATATAGCATGTCATATGAAAGATTAAAATTACATTAAATTACATTTTGTAATGTAATAACACATTTATCATCTTTACAAATAGTATAAATCTGAAAGTGTGTTACGCTTTGCCTAAACCTTGACTAATCAACCAATCATAACTAGGAGATTTTTTCATCCAGAAAAAAAAGTACTGTTCCTAAGAATAACCTAAATCTACAATTGATGCATGCAAAGCCGTAGGCAAAAGCTATTAACAATATGTTTCAAAATCTAAATACCTACAGTTATTTTCATAAAAAATACCTTCTTTTTTAAACAAAATAGGTACTATAACCTAAAAAACACCTCCGTCTATAAGTCTTTAGTCACCTATAAATTGCTCGTAATACCGTCGAGATATTTTATTATATGGAACTAAAATTTACATTTATTCATCCTTAAGTCGTCTCCATGTTATTTATTATATACTAGCAGTGTCCGCGACTTCGTACACGTCAAACCTACATCAGGTTGTTTACCTACTGCGAGTCACCTCCGAATGGCTCACAACTATAAGGATGGCTTGATGAAATCGAACTTGAAATTGACGAACGATGAGTTTTCTTGCAATAGAAGACTTGTTACTATGTAGAGCAGCGAAGGATGTGCTCGTATTGCCGACTCGTACAATAACAGGATATCTATACCGCCCGCGCCGGTTTTTGAGGCCGCTCTCAGGCACAATTTCGGGACAAAGCACCGCTTACGCACGCCGGCGGTGCTCCGCCAATCAAAGCGCTCATTGCGTCCTAACTAACTATACAGGCGGGGCGGTATGGCGATGAGTCATCCTTCGCTTTCTATTTATTTGTTTACAGATGTATTACATTTGTACTTACAACTAACAACTTATACTATTTTAAACTATTTCTGAACAAAACACTATAAATATCTATAACTACACCACATATGACTATAATAATTATTTCTCACTACTCTACACGATATTATATGTGGTAAATGAAACACGATCAGACATATCTCTTTATTATCGCCTAAAACACATACTGATGGGTGTATCTTAACTATTATCAACTATTAAACTATACTATCAAATCTATGCATTCTATAAAACTACTTAATATAATATTAGATCTATTATCATTTACTTTGCACACATTATTTATGAACACAGATTACTCTAAACTGTCGCGAACACCTACCTTCCTCTCGTACTTAAGTCGCGTCCTCATAAAAATTACAATCAACTTTTGGTAGAGTGAACCGATTTTAATGAAACAAACTAAGTTACAAATCCAGGATATGCTTTACGATTTTCATGTTAAGGTTTTATTGTGAACCTAGTACTTTAGCAGTTCGTATAATATTCAGTTAGTATATACAATCAAAAATAAAAGTAAATAAATAAAATCTGTTATAGCGACATCGAAGAGACTACTCCTGTTTAGTAACAACCGGTGACGTTTTCGAGATACGATATTCAGCCGGGACCTTAGTTCTGGCTTAATATAACCGGTGTGTTGTTATAAACGATGTACCATAAACGTTTTTGACTGTATATATAATATATTGTCAGCAGGCAACTGTATTAGAACTGTCCGTACTATTGACCTGACACGCCATTGGTCGAACTTATCGGCTGATCGTACATTAGTTGAATGCTATAAAAGGCGAGTCGGTCGAGTCATTAAAGACATTCTTGCTATCGTCTCTCTGGAAGGTTGTTTTGCGTGAGTTCTTTCCAATTTACATTGTTATTTGTATTTCTCTGGGTTTTTATGACTTATTGTGTTACTTGAGTTACTTAATTGACGTGAGTTTTCGTGTAGAGATATGTAATTGTGATATTTTTTATATAAATCCATTTCTGGTATCTAATAACATTTATTAATTTATTTGTATAATGTACTAATTACTATTAATGTACTAATGTCAATAGTGAACCATCCCTTTGTTTAATTTTAGACATATATAGTGGTAGTCTAAATCTGATTTAAAATCTATTGTGGATTTATTTTGTTAAATTTGATAAAAATCTGTATGACGCTGGCATAAATTTGGAATTTTCCACAGGGACCATAAACTAAATATAAAAAAAAATGTTTAATATGAGCTCTCACCTGTGCTCCGGTGAGTGTTGCCACATCGACTATAGTATCAGCTTTGAGGTCTCTCGAGGCGTAGACAACTCCGTCACTGAGCACCAGACGTCCCTCGGCATCCGTGTTGTTTATCTCCACGGTGCGACCAGAGTACAACTGATGGACATCGTCCGGCCTGGAAAGGTATTTTTCGAACTACGTTACTTAACAGTTGACTGGTAGAAGTCGTCACGTAAGAAAATAGCGTGACGTTCTGGTCAGGGAACACTGCCTCTTTCTACTATATACCAACTTACATGGAATCGTTGATTTACTGTGTGTGTGGTGATGATCCCACTATGGTTAGGTGTGGAATCGTTGATTTATTGTGTGTGATGACGATTCCACTATGGTTAGGTATGGAATCGTTGATTTACTGTGTGTGGTGATGATCCCACTGTGGTTAAGTGTGGGATTGTTGATATACAGTGTATGGTGTATCTGTGTGGTGTTGATCCCATCATAGATGGGTGCGGTGTTACCTGGTGGCGAGGGGTCCGACAGCGTTCTCAGCGAGGCAGAGGACTGCGTGCAGATTGAGGGTGGGTTTGGCCTTCACCAGGACACTGAACGCAGCCAGTACAGCAGCAGCACCGCCGCAATCCCCCTTCATACCGACCATTGACGTCTGCATATAAACAATTTATGTATTCAATTATAGAAACAGGTATATAGAGAGTTGAGATAAGGAAATCCACCTCCATGTATAAAAATTCTCATGTATTCCGGCAGCTGCCCTTGAGAGCCAATCATAGCTAAATAGCATAGCATAGCTATGATGTGTGTCCAAACAAACAGAGCGACAGACAGACATTTCTAAAATTGATTGACATGTATTTTATTGCTATATTCCGAGACACCTGCAAAAATTTTTTTTCAGTAGAATCTATTCTTATTATATGAATAGGATATTAATACAATAGTTTCAAATTAAACATGCTAAACTCAGAGAAAGATTGTTAATCAAAAATCAGAAGGTTTACAACTTGAGGACAGTAGTTAACTAGGCGGACTTAGGTTTATCTAGTCCAGCCTTCGATCAACAGATAAACGGTCGGCGCGAAAAATACGTCTCGGTAAATAAGAGCTCACTTGAAATGTGTGCCCTTATTTTGTTTAGTTTGTTTGAAACACAGCCAATGTAAGCCCGTTCACATGCCGCAGTGTATTCAAAAGATGCAAAAATAATACCTGGCCAGAGTATCTTACTTTCGCTAAATACATGTTGAATAAGTTATACTTTAAGCTTTAAACTAACAAATAATATCAAATTATGAACAAAATTACCGATTTTAAACCTGTGTTACAAATGTTTGGCCTCGTCACGCACAAACGCGCACAATAACGGGAAAACGTACTTTATCCATTACGTGTTAAGGTTGAATTCATACTAAATGTTGTTTATGTTGTCTTTTCATTTGTGAGGGGAGTAATTTATTGCTTTGCTCGTTTGAACATTTGTGACTTTATTACTAGGTGTTATGGTTGTAATTACAGGTCAATAGCATAGTCATTAAAAAAAAAGAGTGTGCTTTAGACTACACGACTGAAGTAAATCTCCTTCTCAACTTCCGTTCGCCACGATCACACTTTTCGTAACGCTCTCGTCACGCATTTAAAAGAAGATTGGGATAAACTAACCCTGGCTTTGATGCTCAGGCCACCAGTGTCATAGACAATGCCCTTTCCGACCCAAGCGAGGGTCTCCGTGGCAGCTGGAGCCTTGTAGGAGAGTGCGAGGAGTGCTGGAGGGGATGCAGCGGCTCTGCCCACCCCGTAAATTCCTCCCATACCACGTGCTTTCAACTCTTCGCCGCGTATTATCGTCGGCTCCGGGATATCCAGCTCCTTCGCTACTCGGCACGCCTCCTGTACACCGTAAACCATCCAACTCTATAAATTTATTCCACATATCTCGGAAACGGCTCTAAGGATTTGTATCAAATTTTGTATTTAGGTAAGGCTTTGCTTTCTAAGTCTACCTGTGTATGTGTCTTCCATAAAAAAACGCAATTATACCCATAAAAATAAGTAATTATAAAGGCCATCGGAGCTCTTATGTGAAACGACATCTAATACTGTAATCAGTATCGTATGTAATCCTTACTAATATTATAAATGTGAATCTAAGTTTCTTTGTTACACTGTTACACCACTCCACAGATCATCATAAAACTCTGCGTACACATTATGAAACAAAAAAAGATTATAGAACTAATCTAGTAGTTTATTACTGCCATTGTCGAGTAGGTTATTATATATTACAAGTTTCTTGCGAACATTTCAATAAACTGAAAGATGGTGGCCGTCTTGTTAGAACTTTCCAGGGAGTTTTTGAGTGAAGTAAGAATCCATGCTCAGTGATATTATTGCCCATCCACTTTACTTGTATTATGTATTAAGCCATATTATGTAAAACACCACCAATATTACAAAATATAGAGGCTGTAGCTACCGAGTATGTCATCCTCTTTGGCAGACAACTTTTGTATATATTGTAAATAGAACGTTCAAACAAATGAATGATCGCGTCTCTATAAATACCTTATATGGTCACATAAATAAACGGTCTATTTCACGCAGTCTGAGTGTTATTATTACGCTGTCCGTGTCAGTCTAGAATCTTACAGTAGTGAGCCCGAAGCTCCTACAAGCCAAATAACACAAGACTATGAATAAAATATCAAATCGACTACATGATATTTCAAGATCCCACCAAAAACTCAACAGCAAAGTATCTAGAACAAAAGTACTGTTGCCGAGATCAAAAGCTACATCTATACTAATATTATAACGCTGACAACGTTACGCTAACGCTTGTTTGGATGAACAAGCTAATCTCAGGAACTACTGGTCTGAAAATTCGTAGAAAAATTCCGTGTTATATAGCTCATTTATCGAGAAAGGCTATAGGCTATATATATCATCACGTTAAGACCAATATTAGTGGTGAACCAATGAAGAATGTTTTAAAATCGGGGTGTTTTTTTCCTTCTGAGAGCTTCCGCTGCATGGTATGTGATAGGCCAAAGTAACTATTCCATCTTATAATTTTAAACAAGCGGTTCTTGTATATATTTTCAAATGAAATATACTCGATAGTAAGATGCTAGAATTCAAAGCAGTGTCCACTGAATGATATATAATTCATTAACATTCACCATTGTCATGCCACCAAGCATTGCAAGACACCCAGTATCTGTTGTATATTTAGTGTATGGAGTCAAAAAACACTTAGATACTGTTGTATGATTAAATTTAATAATGTAAATATTATGTCTGTCTGTTCACCTCAATAAACTTATCAACATCCATGATGTTAGCTGGTGTGTCGGTGATCCTAGCGGCCAATCTGGTTGCATCCGCAGCGTCCTGGATAGTACTCAATTCTTCAGTCGACAGAGAGTTATCACACAGCACCGGATCTAAAGCACCGATTCCTTCTTCCTCCGAATCGTCCTCTGTAATATCAAACACAAATTTCACTAAAGGACTTCTTTATCTCTCTCGCTTTAATTACATCCCCATTACTAATTATCAAATTTAATTTTCTTAAAAATAGTTGATTTTTATTACTTTTATTTTATTAAATATATATTATATCGTATTTTATTTTTTATTCTGACGAAGACTCATTCTAAGGTCAAGTCCGTTCTAAAAGTAGGAAAAAGTAGTGTAATTATTTTACTCTTTGGTAGTTGTAGCAAATATCATCATTTGTAACATTAAAGGCATTTAAATAAGCATTAAAAGAACGTTCTTAATTATTTCACTTCTTTATAAAATAATTTCAAGTGAGTTTTTAGCGGGATTTTAGTCTGTCATGTAGTGGATTTTATTCATAATCTTGTGTTACTTGACTCTATATTGTGTAAAATTGGTGGTGTTTTATGTAATATAGTTTGTTTATTGTGCATAAGTGAAGTGAATGGAAAATCTTACCACGGAGCATGAATTCTGAGATGCCACAAAATTTCCCTGGAAAGTTGTAACAAGGGAGCCACCATCTTGTTGGAACATTAACATTGACATGACCGCACGACGCTAACTCGTAATAATATTAACTACTCGACAATGGCAGTAATAATCTATTAACAGCATAATAACCTACAATAATTAGCATAGAAAACTTATTAATGGTAAAATTTGAACTTCGTTCTTGGTGTATAAAAAGAGGAAATCTTTAAAAAAAAAACATTTTTGTGAATAATTAAAATTGGATTTAGCTCATTTTGAAATGTATTGACCCAATTATGAAACTAATAAATGAATAATATATTTGGAGATTAAACAATAAATCCTAAAGTTTCATTAAGATATCTCGACAAGTTTGTTTGAAATATTTTTTTTTTATTAAAAGTTTTTCATTATTAAAAATATAGATAATTTTTTAAAACTGTTTTAGGGTTTAATTCAGGCAAGTTATGGATATGATATTTCGGTTCCGGATACGGATATAGGAATATAATTATATCGCTATGGTTACGGTTACGGATATTAGATTGATGTAAAATATAAACACAATTACTATGCAATAATTTGGTTTTATTTAGTCTAACTCTACGTTATCATTTGGTATTATAAATCAGTCATATTAGTTAAGTAATTAATATATCTACTCTATTTAAAGTCTTATCTAACTATTAAAATAAAAATATGCTATAAATTTAAAAGTAAAAAGAAACTTTACACACATTGCACATATTAACTTATAACCTATGTATAACATATTAAATATGTGTGTGTGATAACATAAAGAGAGTTTTTATTTTTAATTATTTTAATGAGGAATGAAATCCTCTATACTTATAAAAAAATTGAAAGTTGTTTATCATAATATATTTAAAGTTCTTAAACATAGTTCTAATAGTCAAAACTGAGCAAAGGAAGTTAAATATAATCTATATTTAACAAAAAGCAATTTTGCTGCCTTATCACTTGATAGTCGATTTCTTAAGGGGTCATAAATTAACCCAGCAGCACTGAAAAGCTTTTTATTCGGTACACTCGGTACATCATTAGAAACACTTGTTGATTTTTTTTTTTTACAGAGTGTGCCTAAACGATCCTGTATTGCTATTTTTCCCCTTATTTTTGTTTCAAACATTTTTGTAAATAAAAAAACATTTCATAAAAACAATTAGACTTTCACTTGTTTGTTACCAAAAACATCGATATTTTCTTTTGTTTCATGTAAAAATAAGTAAAACTACATTTCATAAACAATAAAAATTTTAGACTTTTATTTGTATGTTGTCAAAAACATTGATGTTTACTTTTGTTTAAAAAATAAATAAAACTACATTTCATAAAAATAATTTGACTGTTGTTTTATTTGTCTGTTACCAAATATGTCAATGTTTACCTATGTTACATATAAAAATAAATAAAAACTCATTTAATAAAAAATTTGGTTTATTTATTTATTTGTTACCAAAACATCGAACTTTTATTTTGTTTCATATAAAAATAAATAAAAAATCACACTTCATAAGAAAAGTACAGAGTTACCAAAGTGTTACCAAAAATATCGATGTTTTTAATACATCGATGTTTTGCAATCGATATATGTCATATATCGATGCTTTGGATTCGATGTTGACATTGATGTTTTTCTAATATCGACCGTCCCTACTACAAGATTCACATGAAATGCGGCGAAACAAAACCTGTCGAAACATGTTTTATTTAGACTCCACCCTTATTCGAAATTTTTGAATCGGTTACGGATATATTCATTTCGGATATCCGATACTTTCGGTTACAGTTACGGAGCTCCATAACATCCCTGGTTTAATTATCCCTAATGACCGAATGATATTATAAGTAAAAACGCACGGTAACGCATGCATACGTAAAGTAATATTGTAACAACACACTATGTTAGATAAAATATTATAAAGAGGTAGAGTTTGTGAGTTTGTAACGTTGTAAGGGGTAATCTCAGGAACTACTGGTCCGATTTGGAAATTTTTTTCAGTGTTATATAGCTCATTTATCAGGGAAGGTTATAGGCTATATATCATCACGCTAAGACACATAGGACCGAAGCAGCAATGAAGAATGTTGCAAAATCAAGGTATTTTTTTCCTTTTCATAGCTTCCGCTGCGTTTTAGCGCAAAATAACCATTCCACGCTTACGTATTACCGCCCAACGAAGTGGGCACGGGTCGGCTAGTCTTAGATAAAATGAGGAAGTAAGGTGACATATTCTCAATATTGGTGGTGAAAAAGAAATAGTTATATGTTGCTTAGATACTGGCGGCAACTGTCAAAAATAGGCTAGTTAGCCAAGTTTTAACAAGGTGCTGTCGAAGCGCTTATGATGTATCTACCGCTTTTTAGTTGTATTGTCGCATATTAGTCGCATTGTAATGACCATCTCATGATAAAATAATTATATTTAAATTCCATGACCAAGTGAGAAATGGGGGTCCACTTGAAGTATTCTTACCCAGTATGGTTTCTGCTTTGACATTCATTATTATTATTGAGTCTCGAGGCACTATGCCTTGATTTTTCACTATACATACGAGAGGTACAATAGTGTCAACCGTAAATAGAAGTGATACTGACCGTTGGATTCCTCGGGCATGAGGAGTATTTCAATGGTGACAGTTCTAGAACGTACGGGAGCAGAGTTTCCAAGTGGTGCACACGAGGAACGCGCTTGGTACAGCGGGAACGAACGGGCTATGGCCATGGAGCTCGCGAATACGTCCCTTTTCCGGCAAGCCAACTGCACATAACCAATAATACATGTGGGTAATACACCACAACTGTCCGACTGTCGAAATTGAACATATCTATACATTTACTTTTTTCTGGAAAAAAAAAAGTTTTTTTTTTCGAAGTGACTACGCTATTGACCAAGCAAGGTCTTAAAAGCTTCACCGGACTACTAAGGCGAGCGCTTAAGGCACTCAGCCGATTTTATTTTGACAATTAGCTCAAGGGTGCGCGGCACACCTCGGCTTTGGCTGTTGCCTGATACATGCAATTCGCGACCTATGTAAGCTAACCTAAGCTAAGCTAACTATTCATACATATATGAGTTGTTGAAACATATATGTGTACCAAGCATACATACCTCAACAACTCTTATATATATTTCGTATCGGATAATATTCTAAACTATTTCAGTTTGATAAGGGGAAAAAATAAAACCCTTCCACCGGCATGTGTAAGCGTGTATGCGTGCACGTGTGTGGAGGTGATATGTGGAAAAAATAAAAAAATGTTGCAGGTGTCTTAGAATAAGTAATAAAATAAATACATTATAATGATTTTATAAAAAGTCTGTCTGTTTGTATAAACACGCGTCACTGCGAAAATACTGGGTTCATGATAATACCTCTTCAAGAAAATCATAAAGCATATCTTCGAGTAACATTTAGTGTCTGTTTCATTACAATCGGTTCAGTGTATCAAAAGTTGCAATTTTAATAACGACACAACTTAATAAAACATTCAGATAGCTTTATTAATCACTGTTTTGTACATCAGGTTCCATCTCTTGTTTGTTTATTAGTATTTGTTTTAATATTATTATTTTATATGTTAAATGTGACCATGAAGTGTCATATCCTAGAATACTGCGAGTGTTTAACCTTTCACCTGGTATATGAATTAGGATGATACTAACAACGATGAACTCATCGGAATTCCGTTGCGTGGCGCGGACGATCTTAGCGAGCGCGTGCGCACGTGCGGGCGCCGCGTGACGCGACCGACGTGCCGGCAGCGACGCCAGCGACGCGGCGCGCGGCCACAACTCGCACGAGTCGCCAGGAGATGACGTCACACACGAGATGCCTCGTCTCCATGCCTAATATCATAGACAAGTATAATATCTGACTTAGGAAAGCAGGGAGACAGTAAGCGAAGTCGGTAGGTAATAAAAATTGTGACAATACAGAAATCTTTTGTCATTGTTGTTAATAATAATGTCAACTACTAAAGTCAGTCATGGCAAAGTCACTTTATAGGTAGTATTCATTTTTTTTAAGTCCCTAATGGTATCCTTACATTTTAAAATGAGGTAAATCCAATTTTAATCATTCATATAATTTCTTCTTATCTTTCTCCGAATCTTATGAACTCCGAAACTACTCAACTAATCTTCATGAAAGTTGGAATTTATGTATAATTTGGTCCAATTTATAATTACATGTTAAATGATCATCAATGTTGATTATTGTTATTAATTGTAAGTTTCATAAATTTAAAACAGATGGTGCTTTTAAATTAGTTTGTTGAAAGGAAACTGTAGGACAGACTGTTATATATTATTATTATACAGATATCAATCTCACGTATAGTGGCAAGTTTTAATTTTAAAGATAGTTTATCATCATTTTAATTGAATGTTCCAGCGCAATCCTTTAATCCATATATTTACATAAGGCGCTTAACTTAATAGTTACTAGCAAAAAAGTGCATATGTCATTCACTTCTCATCTGACCGTTATTCAGTAGCATCACTGTATAAACATTTTAAAGTAACAAGATCTTTTATTATATTAGCCCCAGTGTATAACAAAAATATACATTGAATATGTAATAACTGAACCATAGTAAGGCATAACTGGGTCAGTTAGTACACTGTAAAATTACAAATGATATGAGTTCCATTTTAAAACTAGAGTGAGCAATTTATATATCAATAAATAAAATATATTATTACATCTCCCAGTGAAAGGCCAGTTATAACTTATATTTCCTAATAATACTTCATTACATAGCATAAAACAAAGTCCCCTTCCACGTCCGTCTGTCTGACTGTTCACGATAAACTCAAAAACTACTAAATGGATCTTTATGCGGTTTTCACCAATGGATAATGTGATTCAAGAGGAACGTTTTGGTATATAATTTGTCTAGGATTTTTTTATAATTAGGGCGGGACGTCTGCCTGGCCCGCTAGTATTATAAAAATAACCTATATTATTTGGAAATGCAATAATTTATCTTGCAACGCTCTTAATGAGCAGTACACAAGTTTATAATTAAAGACACAACAAGATCTACAAGAGGAAATCAAACTAAAATAAGTCGATCACTTTCACACACAACAAGTGCACACAATTTCCTCATTAACAGAGTGGCTCTGAACTGGAACCGATTGCCTGACGAAGTAGTATCCGCTAGTTCTGTCCATGGCTTTAAAAACCGACTCGACAACTGGCTCCGGACAAATAAACTCACCTTAATAAGTGAACATCTGCAGTGACCAAAACCCAACAAAAAAAAAATCCGACACAGTGGGATATAGACGTATCAGCAATTATGCTGCTTGTCTATTAACTATAAATAAATAAATAATCTGTAATGCACATTCATACTGTATATTCTAAGCTCACCTCCTCAGTGACTCTTGGTTCAAGTTTACACCGTACATCATTCCACAGCAACTGATTCAGATGGCCCGCCTGACCTACTATGAGGACAGGTTGCTGTTCCGGATCTGATGCTGTCAGACCCGTTTGGAACTTAATGGCCACTGATGTGTTTGACATCATGCGAACTGCAAATCCATAAGATAACAAATTAATAATTTAGGACGAGTGTATATAATAGTTTTTGGGGGAACCTTAGGCTAAGAACTGACGAAGCGATTTTGTCCTGTGTCCGCTGCGGTGGTGGAACTTCAGTTTAATTTCTAACTTACGACACCACTTATTTGCATGGTTATGCAACCGTCGTGGTTGAGATTATCTGCCACAAAAGTGACGGGCGACAATCATAAAATGGGTGGTTAATGAATTAAAAAAGAACGAGCCGCCAACCTAACGCATAATGCGTGGTGGCAACCCGCCAATGCAGCGAGAGCCGCAAACAACCAAAAACACAGTGGCCGTAAGGCAGACGTAACAATACAATTTATATTGAAATTAAATATCAATAGTCTATATAGTATTCTACGGAATTCTTTAATGTAAAAATTCCTTTCTTTTTCTTCATTTATATTTAATCTTTGTGCTAGAAATTTAAAACTCTACATCAAGGGTCTAAACTTTAAAGAAAATGGAACACCAACCAAATACTTTTTATTTTATGGAACCCCATATCAAATGATTACAAATCAACACTGATTATCTATATAAGAACATTTTTTGGTACTGATGTATTAAATGCATTGCACATGTCGACTGCTACTGTGGTCAGCTTGTATTATCTCCTCTCTAACCTAACCAAACGGTTAACCAAGCGGTGGATTTAATACGTAAGAACTCATTTTTTTAAAGAAATGTGTAATTGTGGTCTTATTCAATAGGTAATAAATAATTTTGACAGAACCCTGATGACTATTCTATGGAACTCAGATATAATAGCGACCTCTGCTCTATGTCATAGAAAAGTGAAATTACACTTTAGAAAATATTTGTCAAAATTCTGTTAATTATAATATTAATTAGTTAATGGAGATAAATATCAATTCCATTATTAAAAATAAAAAGGGTCGCCTAAACAGATTAAATATGTATAAAAGAAAACATATATATATTTATAACCTATCGTAAACCACAAAACTATAGATAGAACTATATATAACTACAGATAGGATAAATATAACAATTATTAAATTAGGTCATCCACCTGACACATATCTAGGTTTAATTAACGTTATGTATGCATTAAACGTCCTTATTAATAACATTATCACTTATATAATAATAAAATATGACGATACACCAATACAAACACGATTGCAATGCAGATTTTGACGCTACGAGCGCTAACTTTAAAAATATACTCACCGATAAATAACGTCCGCTCGTCTTTTAACCTATTAGACTTTGGAAAACATTAATAGATCTAAATTCTCAGCTCTATTTTAAAGAATTTACGAAATATAGTACTTCTAATAGGTATTGTTTATATTTTATTTTAAAATATGTAATAAATCGTTAACCTGCAACTAAACACAACTTGCCAAATCATTGGTGGCAGTGTTGCAACTTGCGAGGTGATATTAAACAATTAGTAGAAAATAATAGTTAAAGCACAAACGAAAAAAGTCAATTCTATAAAATCATTATTTACGGGGCTCAAATTTTAACTGCCAGTTTATAATATTATGAAAATGTAAAAATACATACAGTAGTATTATCTTCTATAGTTATGTATTTGTTACCTATTACATTGGATACCACCGATCGGTACTTCTGCATGTGAAATGTTCAGGGAACATCCAGTCTCAGAAACTTTAGTCTTTATTGCGAGCATGTATAATATAGGTACATAAATGTCATTGCCGAATGTCGCAAAGTTAAAAAAAACGGTTTTTAAAACATCATCCGCCATTTTGAGATATGTGTCTTAGAAAATAAGCCGAGAGGTTAATTTAAACAACTAATGGACGTATCATGAAATATGTCAAAATAATATCAAAATGTAATGTAAAAAGTTTCGATAAGAACAAGAAACCCTTTCTTTCTTTCTTTAAAGCAAATAATAGATTTAAAAAAATTATTTGTATAAATTTGTCATAATACCTATAATCATTTGACCAGTGTTCTTCAATCTTCTTCTTAACACGATCCTTTCAGTATAAAGAAATATTTCTCGACTCAGACTCGAAATCATATTTTTGTTATCAGTGGCATGTACTTTTATATCCAGTCAGTAAAAAGTTGCTATTTTGATATTACACACAGACACTTTATTTTTAAAGTTATACTTCTTTTGGCACGTTAGGGAAAAATGATGAGAGTAAATTTTTATGATGCGCGCGCACACCGTCACGAAAAATCGACACCCTGAAGTTAGGTATAGTCAACTTTTTCTATTGTTAGTGTCGTTTTTTCTACAAACGTAGAATAAGGCGAAAGATATTTTTTTGAAAAGTTTTTATCTTGTTACGCCAAAGAAGTATAACTTCCGTCTGTACATAAGTACACACACACACTTTTTATTATATGTATAAATAAGAATATATGATTCTAACGGTGTACATACATATGTGGTATACGTGCTACAGTACAGAGCGGCAACATGATTTGAACTATAGATTTGTGGACGAAATTTCTGTTAAGTACACAGAAAACGTAAACAATCATTATAATTTCTTTTTCTGTCTCGTGCTGGCTACGCTATTGACCTAGCAAGGTCTTAACAGCTTCTCCGAACTACAATTATTATAATCATATCATTGAATGTTAATTTTATCATTGCTATTTTCTCATAGTAAGAATTAACCTGTACGACTGCTATTTTTAACTTACCACAATTACTATAGAGCGTTAATAGTTACTTTCTTCTACGGTCTCCTCAAAAAATCTTTACATTTTTATAAATTTAATATGTTTAGTAATCCCTTCAATACGTTTTTAACATCGATTGATATATAGTTATATACAATAGATATTATTTTAGTACTTGATATTTATAATAAATTATCTGACAAGCCTTTTTTTTTAAATAAAACCAACCTTCCTACGTTATTTGACAAACTTACCATCGTCTTTGTTATCCTTGAACCCTGTTAAGCGTGTGAACTATTATTAAAACTATTAAAATGTACTTCAACTACATCGAAAGGTTTTCATGATCACATTACTATGAATGATTTTTAATAGTAATAACTATAAATGTCCCTTAAAAGTCTGATCGTATCACATGAATTATACAACAACACAAATGCATATAAGTATATCTCTTTAATTTTGAACACCAAGACTATATAAAACGCATTAAAAACAATTTTGTATCAAATCCTATATAAGAAAGAGATTTTTAATATCACTCGTGCTAAAAAATACTAATTAAAAACTAAACTTAAGTATTTAAAATGTGGTCCAGCCTTTTCAAACATTATCATCCATCATTTCCTCTTCCTGCTCGTCATCGAACTCGGCGTTCTCATCGGACCTGGCCTCCTGGTACTGCTGGTATTCTGATATGAGATCATTCATGTTGCTTTCAGCCTCTGTGAACTCCATCTCGTCCATGCCCTCGCCGGTGTACCAGTGCAGGAAAGCCTTGCGTCTGAACATAGCGGTGAACTGCGCCGAGATGCGTTTGAACAATTCCTGGATGGCGGTCGAGTTGCCGATGAAGGTGGCCGCCATCTTCAGACCGCGGGGCGGGATGTCGCATACGGCGGTTTTCACGTTGTTCGGGATCCATTCCACGAAGTATGGTGAATTCTTGTTCTGGATGTTGAGCATCTGCTCGTCGACTTCTTTCATGGACATGCGACCGCGGAAGATGGCTGCGACGGTGAGGTAGCGGCCGCGGCGCGGGTCACACGCGGCCATCATGTTCTTTGCGTCGAACATCTGCTGAGTGAGCTCGGGGACGGTGAGTGCGCTGTAATGTTTGCTGCCGCGGGATGTGAGCGGAGCGAAACCAGGCATGAAAAAGTGTAAGCGAGGGAATGGCACCATGTTCACCGCTAGCTTGCGGAGATCCGCATTCAGCTGACCAGGGAACCTGAGGCAGGTGGTAACGCCGGACATGGTCAGTGATACTAGATGGTTCAAGTCACTGTATGTCGGTGTTGCTAGTTTAAGCGTGCGGAAACAGATGTCATAAAGTTCTTCATTATCTATACAGAAAGTTTCATCAGTGTTTTCTACTAACTGATGAATAGAAAGTGTAGCATTATACGGTTCTACTACAGTATCCGACACTTTAGGTGAAGGTACAACTGAGTATGTGTTCATGATTCTATCTGGGAATTCTTCTCTTATTTTGGAGATTAGGAGTGTACCCATACCGGAGCCGGTGCCGCCTCCGAGGGAATGTGTAAGCTGGAATCCTTGTAGACAATCACAAGACTCTGCTTCTTTGCGAATCACATCCATCACGGAATCGACGAGCTCAGCACCTTCTGTGTAATGTCCCTTGGCCCAGTTGTTACCGGCACCGGACTGACCGTAAACGAAGTTGTCAGGGCGAAAGATCTCTCCGAAAGGTCCGGAGCGAACAGAGTCCATGGTGCCGGGCTCAAGGTCAACGAGGACGGCGCGTGGTACATATGTGCCTCGAGAGGCTTCCTTGTAGTAGACATCTATGCGTTGTAACTGCAAGTCCGAATTACCATGGTAGGCGCCGGAGGGATTGATACCGTGTTCGTCGGAAATCATTTCCCAAAACTGTAACAATGGAAGAAAAAACAACATTAACCACAACATGTTTTATTATGTTTTCAACATTAATGTCATTAGAAATATTTAGAGTAAATAAATTACTAAAGACATTGTTTTAAAATACGATAGGTCATTTTGAAAAACCTACTGTTATCAAATTCTCATACGTATCATCATTGTACGTGATGCATTTATACTACTCACTTACACAAGTAAATTGAAACGATATTTGCCTTTGTATTACTTAGTTAAATAATCCAAAATGTGATTCAACTCGAAAGTTGACTAATTAGTTACTAGTTACTAATTAATTAAAGTACGACTAATCGTATCCTTGTTTAGACTAATAATTTGAATGCCAATTTCTAAAAAGCAGACAGAATACAGAGTATCTCTTCACAAATTGTTACCACAAAAAAGTGTTCCAATATTGACAAAGTATAAGAAAAATTAATTTATTACATTAAACGTTAAGTTATTGTGAACTATATTTCCTATTGTTTTTATTTCATTTTAGAACCTAGCAACCCAATCCTCTGCAACGACCACAGAGTACGTTATACGTACCTACATTAACGACTACGCAGAGGTAAATAAGAATTATAAATCTATAACATTGCCATTATTATTTTTATTTTTTTATGTCATTGGTGGCAAACGAACATGTGGGTCACCTGATGTTAAGTGATCACCACCGTCCATGGACACTAACAACACCAGAGGAGTTGCAAGTGTGTTGCCACCCTTTGGGGGGAAGGGTTAGGGGAGGGAGAGGGAGAGGAGAGGGGAGGGGAGGTGGGCCTCCGGCGCTCTCACTGACCGAACGAAACGCAACAATGCAAGCACTGTTACTTCACGTCGGTTTTCTATGAGAGGGTGGTACTACCCCGGACGAGCCGACCCATTTATGCTGAAACCAGTAATAGTGTCAGCGTGGCTCTACCACCATTAAATTTTAAATGTAAATTAATGTCTAACTCAGGTATTTTCACTACACAATAAATGTAATAAGACATAAAGAACTTAAAGTACGTCACAGTCAGTCTTTGAAAGTTTTTACAGATTACCGAGGTTATTGAAGTGAAACTTCTAATGCGACTTCCAACAAGGTTGCGTTAAACGTTTAACGCTAAGGGGGAATAGAAAGCGACAGAGCGAGTGTGAATGCGTGGCACTCCAACGCATGCGCGTAGTGTACCTGTTACAGGCCAGCGAGAGCGTTAGCGAGTAGCGTCCAATATTCCTTGATGCAGTTTCTGCAAGAAATATTGAAAAAATAAAACTCAAACATTTCGTATCTTACTTTAGTTATCATAATCCCATTGTAAATGTTATATAGATATAGTTAGATTTGGATATTGCTCCACTCGAAAATGATAATTATAAGAATCGATCAATTGTGAATTGAAAACAATGTTAGTAAAGTTTGTTTTAAAGAAACAATATGATTTTACTAAAAAACAATTTCTACCCCTTCCTATTTTTATTTCCACATTACGAAGTTTCACTTCTTTCGCGCGGAGGGGTACTCCACGCACTATTTTTGTATATTTATTTGTCCTTGGGTATTTTAGTGGCCTAATCTGAAAGAACAAAATTATACAATGAATATTTAATACTACCTATAAAGTGATTCTTCCGTGACTAACTTGACACTGACAGAATTAGTATCTACGAGACGCCATAAAAAAAGTTGAAGTTGTTTACAATGTAATAAATGATTTAAATGCACAGAGTACTATTTATTGTAGGAAATATACATGGAATCAATTGAATATAGTCTACTTTTATATACTAAATTATAATACCAATGTTAAATTAATATGGAGTTAATTTATATTTTTACTGACAAAAAATAATTTGCAGTAATATTTAAATATGCATAGATAACAAGGTGTCAATCTTATAATATAGTTTAATTTGATTTGGGTAATCACTATATTTTGCTATCTGTTTAACAATAACTTTTTAAAATTGTAAAAATCTTAATGTTCTCGAAATATATAAAATGATTGGGAGAGAGAGAGAAATTATTAGAGAAACCACATTATTTTCTGTTGGATCATAGGGACTAACAATATCTTTTAAAATTATTCTGTGTTGTGTATTATTAACATACATCATTAATGTATATAAAATATTACAGGATAATGCCAAAAACTAATGTTTAACACCTCCACAGTGTATTCATCTCATTCTCTTATAAATTAATCAGAATACTAAGTTTCACTTCTACTGCATGTGAACTATACACAATTTTTTTAAATTCATGTTTGTTTGTACTATTTTTATACTATGTAAGGAAATTATTAATATCGACGTGGTTTTATAATTAGGGATTTTTAGAGATTAAAACTCTAAAACCCTATCTTAAAATTTTATCAGAATAAAATTGTCTTTGGCTGTTTACTAATGCAATAATTATGGTAAGAATTGTTGAATAATTCGTATTCTCATTTCAATGTTTAGGAGTATTTAGTAGTGAAAGTATTTTGAATAGCCTCTTCATCGTTTTAAGTAAAGATGGCTACAATAAGATTGTGCTTTCAGTAAAAAAAAGTATTGGATTAAAACTAAAAAAAAAAATGGGCCTTGAAGTGTTACATTCTACGAGCAACAAGTTTATCTAGATATATGTTTATATGTCAAAAGGATTGATTTGGATTCCTCCTTTATCATCACATGTGTGAATTTATACATATATTTCGAATTGCCCCCATTTGCAGGAATTACTGTCAACATGTGAAGAGCAGTGTTGTGAATTTATTCATAATAGACATGACAATTTCTTACATTTATAGATTTCCTGTGTGATATTTTTGTATATATTATAAGCATTTACATTCTTTTAAAGAAAATAGTGTGGGGTAGTTTTACAAAAATCAAATCACTGAATAGCCACATGTAGACAAAGAATACTTTGTAATAACCCACTCCTCTGATGCTTTTTTTTTCAAATTTTAAGTTCTACGTAAAATTTTAATAAAATTAAAAGAATTAACAAGGATATTTGACGTATTCTTTCAATTGTATATTCACTGAAGGATATCTCTACACGTATTATTACGCAGTTATAGTTTTACTATAATATATAATCTGCTTCTCTGTAGTTGTTTTTTTTTCGAGCTAACTGTTGGCTAATGGCCTTTTTTTTTTAACGTGGAGATGAATCCTCATAGGACTGTCAGACCCGGAGGAGGTCTGAGCTGAGTCGACCGCCCCTCGCGTACTAGGACGCAACGATGACGGTGCCTTTCGGCGACTTTTACCAACTAAGAAAATCCACGATGAACTCTACGCTGCACTATGGGGGAAGTCACGGGGTGCGTGAGCAGGCTCCGCAACACCCCCCGAGGCTAATTGCCTATACATCTTTATCGTGACAATTTTATCTTAAATGCAAAAATTAATAAAAATAAACAACGATATTTGATATATTCTTCCAACTATACTATATTGGCAGCAGGATATCTCAATACGTATTATTACGCAGATACATTATTTTTAGAAAAATATTGTAAGGTAGTTTTAATTTATTAATAAAAATGAAACCGAGGTGGATAGCTACGTGGAAACAAAGACTATTTTGAATAATCTGCTTCTCCGTTGCCGTCAATTTCACCCCCCGTGTAAAGTTATATAAAAACAACAATAATTAACGATATTGGGAATATATTCATAGTTACCACCTACCTTAGCTCCTATCTGATTCCCGCACTGGCCGACTTGCACGTGTACGATTTCCCTCATTTTGTTGTCGGTGATACAAATAATCGATTACTAATAGGATGTGCTTACTCCGCGAATGGTTCTATCAGGGCGGTTAAATTAGAAGAGAATTTCAAACTTGCAGGGCGACCGCCAAAAGTAGAATGAATAGAATGAATAATGTATGTGTTGCCAACAGTGAAACACTGAGATGACCAAGGCTTTTGAAAGTTACGAAATGTATACCAATTTTTGAAAGTTACGTTTATTGTGTACAAGAAAGAACAAATGATACAATTTTTTGTTATGGGTTTAATGTTAATTTTGATTGTGTTTGAGAATATATTCAGCGTTCTATTGATGCTTTTTTTTAACTTGAATAGTAATTTGTGCAGGGAATTTATAAGTTAAGAACTGAAATGAGCTATTGGTAGATAATCTGTACTGAGAGGGAGACACTAACCGTTTCGTTTCCTTCTAATAAGAGTGACAATACCATTACAGATACATTTGGCATAAATTAGTTGAAGTTTGCTATATAATATATATATATATATATATATATTCATTAAAATAAGCTGATCTATTTGAACGTTTTATTAACAAAGCTATATTGCTAAAATTTCTTTGTTGATCCATTTGAACGTTTTACTAACACAGTTATATTGTTAAATTTTTTTACATGTTGATGTAATGAATGATATTGTGATGCATTAGGATAATCATTGCTACAACCTCATTCTCGCACACAAGAAAAAGGCATTTCTAGATGTTCTTGTGATTGCAAAGAATCTAAATCCAAGTTTTCAATCTTAACAATCAATCTAAGCATTGACGTTTTTCGTCTACGGTGTAAAATGTTTTCACCATCATGATTCAAAGACATCAAGTATTGTTTAGTTTCTTTTAAAACGTTTATGCAAACCTCTTTATTTTCATTTCTTGAGAGCATTTGTATCCAGTTCCAAAAAGATCCTTACAGTTCATTAAGTCAAATATTCTGTCAAGTATTTTAATATTCACACCGGTAGCTCGAGTATTAGCTAAACTAAGGCTACCGGTTTCCCTCATAAAATCTATGCTGTCGGTAACTGAACTGTTAAGTAGTTGCTTAACTAATCTAATATTATTTTTTTATTTCAAAAAATGCGCATCGCTTATTTAACTCACCAAACGAAGTCCCTCTTTGTGTTGTATGTATTTCATGTAAACATTTTGTTATATGTAATATGGTCTTGATGAGAAATAGAACAGTGAAAGAGCAAACTTTTTAATTTCTTTACTATATCTAACACCATCTTTGCTGATGACCTTCAATTGCTTTGCCAGATTAAGTGTCCCAATGACGTATTGGTACTGCAAAGTGATCTAAATAATTTGCTCAAATAGTGTGATTCAAACAACATGGTGTCGAATATACAATAACTGCTATATAATTAACTTTTCCCGCGATAAAAATGAATGCGTATAACCGTCACACGCGATTGAAGTAAAACTTCTTTGGCGTTATAAGAGAAGGCGATTAAATTAAAAATAAATACATCATAAGAGAATTTAAAAAGGCATTTATTGATGATGTAACACTAGTAATACGAACATTTATTATCGTCGACTACTATATATTCTAAAACAATAATTTAATTTCCATCATACTTTAAATATGATATGATTGGTTTTCGATAACGAATTAGCTGATAGATGGCACAATGAAGTTTTGATTTAATTTGTTATTTACTTACATTGGAACCAGATGGCAGCACGGTCGCGCGTCCATATATACATAATTAACTCTGTTGTATGATATTTATTATTATTCAATTAAATATTTTTTTTATTTTAAGATTTTTATTGATTTGTTTATAAACTATTTAATGACAAAACCAAAAATATTTAAAAACCGGATGGTACAGAAACGTGACGCCACTAAAAAAGTATTACTTCAAAAACTTTTAGTCACCAGTATTTTATAAAATCTAACACCTTAACAACACTGAAAGAATTTTAAGTTGCGTTTCGATATACATATTGTTAACAGGGGGTTTAAAACTTTGGGATTTTTATTACGTAACAACACTAAGAATTTTAAGATGGCATATGTAAAGTAGGGCTGTTGATATTTTTAAAAATATCGGATTTTCGATATATCGATATTTATAAAAATAAGAACATTTCTCAGGTTAGGTTTCCTTACGATGTTTTCTTTCACCATCAACTGGTAATGTAACCAATTTAAATTAGTAAATGTACGTGAATTTTGAAAAATAGTTGTAGTCACGACGGGGTTCGAACCTGCAGACATCGAAATGATATTACACCGGCCATATCAGTAGACCACCCCTACTTAAAACACTTGGTGTCCGATGGGCTGAAAAGTATTGGTACACATAATTATCTTATTTAGATAAAACATTAATGATGCAATTATCAATATGATTGAAAAACGATTGTACAAGTGGCCTTTAAAACTGTAATGTAACATTTTAAAACATTTATGGTATAAATTGTACAAATATACTGGATTAAAAAAAGTAGGGGTGGTCTACTGATATGGCCGGTGTAATATCATTTCGATGTCTGCAGGTTCGAACCCCGTCGTGACTACAACTATTTTTCAAAATTCACGTACATTTACTAATTTAAATTGGTTACATTACCAGTTGATGGTGAAAGAAAACATCGTAAGGAAACCTAACCTGAGAAATGTTCTCATAGTACTACTGTATGTGAGAAAACATACAACTGGATTACTCAGTTTGAAATCGCCAATAAATCGTCGACTGACGTGGTGATTACGCCTATACCTTCATTCGGGAAGAGGCCTCTTACAGGCTGATGTTGAATATTTTTCAGTAAGAGTTTTTTTTTTTATTGTATCTCGGTAAAGTGACTGTACTGTGCCTGATGGTAAGCACAGTACAATCCAAAAACAATGGCGACCATCGAGAGACATACTATCCATCGCCGGTCGCCGCCGTCATACCGGCCTGCGTAAGTATCTCTTCACGTTGCGCTTGAAGGACCCCATGTCATAGGAAGGAGGAAACACACTGGCCGGGAGATTGTTCCACAGCTTCACGGTACGGCAAAGATATGATGTTGCGAACTTTTTAGTTCGTGCCCAAATAGGATTTACCGTAAAACTGTGGCTCCGAAGACCAGCACGTGTGGTGCGGTTATGAAAAGGAGAGGAAGGGATCAAGTTGAATAACTCTTCAGAACACTCGCCATGATACAGACGGTAGAACACGCTCAGTGAGGCAATGTCTCTGCGCAACTGAAGCGGCTCTATGAACTCTGTAACATCTGCATCATTAACAATGCGGACAGTCCGTCTCTGCAACCTGTCCAGGGTATCCAAGAGGTACTTTGCCGAACCGTCCCAGAGGTGCGAGCAGTATTCCACGCAAGGCCGAACTTAAGCCTTATAAAGGGGATATAGCTGTTCAGGCGTGAAAATCCGTCGCACCCTGTTCAGGATTCCGAGTCTCCGAGATGCAGTGGAGATCACGCTCTGTATATAATCCACCTTCCGCCGGGCGGACCGTTGGGGCGGCTCTACAAGGTTGATTAGCTTGAACGATCCCTTCCCCCACAAAACGGTCTGTCGGTACACCGTGGGGTTTTAGTCCGTGCGATTCGGACATAACCCACCCTCTCTCCCGGGAGGGTGGCGTATCCATAAGGGATTTCCCCACGTTAAAAAAAAAAGTATAGGCCCTCTTACAAGCTTTGGTAGCAGAATTATAGGCTGTTTTGAGGGTGTTGATATTAGGATTATAGGCTGTTTTGAGGGTGTTGAATTATAGGCTGTTTTGAGGGTGTTGAGTGTGTTGAGAGGGTGTCGTTACTTTATATGTTCAGCTGCTTCACTACTAAGATTACTATAACCAGCCTGCTCCAAACTCTGGTGCCTCGGTTCATTGATCCACAACGACGGCGGCGTGGACAATAACGGATGGAATAGGATAAATACAGGATGCACGGAATAGCGAAGGATGATTAGGGTTCCACAAATGCACTTGAAACTCATGGGGAAGGTGTATAAAACTATTGTAAGTCGTAGTCTACTGCTTGCATTTGAGTGCTGGAAAAACTGTACGCGGCAGATATGCGATCGTTAATATGTGTGGTGTAACTAGAATTTATAAAATAAAAATGTATCAGATAAAGTTTGAAAACATCATCAGTGACAGAGAAGTATAGGAATAATAGGTTATCATGATACGGGCATGTCATAAAGAGAGATGAAAGACTTATAACTGGAATAGTTAAGTATGAAGGTGGAGATATATAACAGTAGAGGAGACCGAAAAAGGTATGGATACAGTGCGTGAAAAGTAACATGGGTATAAAAGGTGTGAATTTTCGGATTATGTCTGACAGAGGAGAGTGAAAAAGGAAAACAATTTGTATCGACTCAACCTAGGTGGGATAGCGGAAAGAAGATGATGATGTATATAATAAATAATATCGACCGTCGATATCCAAATTTTAATATCGAAATATCGGCCAAAACAATATTAGTAAAAAATATCGATATTTTAAAATAAAAATATCGATATTTCGATATTTTATCAACAGTCCTAATGTAAAGTATTGGAACGCTTTTTTAATTAACGTCCTGGTATTATATCATTACATAGTATAAAACAAAGTACTCTGCCACATCTCTATGGCCACATCTGTTTGTCTGTCTGTTCGCGATAAAATCAAAACTACTGAACGGATTCGTACGGTTTTCGACAGTAGATAAACTGATTCATGAGGAAGATTTTGGTATATAATTTGTCAAGGTTGTTTTATTATCAGGGCGGAATAAAGTTCGCCGGGCCCGCTAGTAAAAGATATATAGAAAATATAACGTAGTCTTGTTATATTGCATGTTGTTATTGCCGATTGAAAAAATGACCATTCGAATAGATTGAATTACTGTTGTTTATATTTAATGAAAAGTTCCGACAGCATATATATATTGCGCTATTTAAATCACTCATTCGTAGCTGTTTGGAATACTGCAGTGTAGAGCCACGCTGAAGCTATTACTGGTTTCAGCATAAATGGGTCGGCTCGCCCCCGGTACTACCCGACCCACAGAAACACACACATAAAATAACAGTGTTTGCATTGTTGCATTTCGTTCGATTGGTGAGAACGACGAAGGACCACCTCCCCTTCCCTCTCCTCTCTCCGTCCCCCCTTTCTTGCACAGGCTGGTAACGCACTTGCAACTCCCCTGGTGTTGCTAGCGTATATGGACGGCGGTGATCACTTAACAACAGGTGACCCGCCTGTTCGTTTGCCTCCTATGATATATAAAAAAATACTCTTATTGCCTTATAAGTCTAGTGAATTTCCAAAAACATAACGACGTAATGTTAACAGAATACGTACAGTAGGGAAAACTGTGAAAGTTTGAAATCAAAATAAATCAGAGATAAAAATAACTTTGTACATGTATTATTGGTTCAGTATATTTAAAACTATGAAAATAATAGTTTTAGCGTCATCTATGAGTTATATTTAAGTAACACAAAAATAATAAAGTATGAACAAATTAATGTTATTTAAGCTATACAACAATTTTATATAATTATCCTTATTTATGTATCTCTAATGTGTTTACTAATCTGTTTCGACATGTAGATCAGCGACATCTAGCCTTTCATGGCCGAACTATGAAGTCAAAGAATATACTATTTATTATTCATAATGATCAAACTAATGATTCAATTCTATATAATGATATTCTTATTTAAGTCTTATTAAAATCTATATAATAATAATAATTTTTATTTATGTATCTATATTATGGTGGCGCTAGTTTCAATGTGTCTCTTAATATGGTGGCGCTAGTATCAATGTGTATCTCTAATATG
>MU159288.1:231164-256802 GCA_015888305.1 Antheraea pernyi | reverse complement strand
CGGAGCACTAATAAAGAATGTTTCAAAATGGTTTTTTTAAATGTCGAACATTCATAGGCCCGAGTAAATCTTATTGTTGGCGTGATGTATGAGACGTGGCGACGCGATGCCATGTGCAAGCGACTGTGTATAAACATACACGTACGGATAGTCTAATTTGAGAATTCGAGAATTTGAAATTAGTTCGTATCGAACAATTTCGATGTTTCACATCTGCCAGGAGTCCCGTGACGGCTCAATTTTTTTTCTTTTCGAGAGGTTTCCATGCGTGTCAGCCCTAGCCCAAAGTAATTATCCCACCCAAGCGGACGAAGTCGCGGACCGAATCTAGTTAATAATATTTTTATCATCTGAAGGCTATGATGAATACATTTACAGCAAAACTAATGATATTCTTTCTATTCGTATATAGAAATAGTGTAGTTAACTGTAAACACTTTCTAGTTTTTCACTCACTTTCATATTATACCTATCTAATAATGCACGCCGAATGACGGTGTAACTTAATGACTGGCAGTTAGACAGATATCGGATGAGTTGCACAAATGGGAATTATTACGTCGTATGGTGAATTTGATAGCTTAGAATTAAAAAAAATACTATAATACGTTTTACGTGCACTCGAGAGCCACTCGAGATTCAATAAAAAGCCTAATTCGTTTTAGTATTGTGTGTTTATGATGTGAAAGTATAGAAATTTCGGCAAAAGGTCGTGCGGGTTAGGTACCTATATACCTGTCGGAATTTTTTGACGTGCACCTTATTTTGACGCTTTGATGAATCGACATTTCTTTTAGAATGAGTAGAAAGAGTTGGAAATGCATAAGATGTTTTTTTTTCATTCATTTTTTTATAGACAAGCCATTAATAGCCTACCTACATTATTGTATATGACAGGAGAAAGAAAGGTTTTAATTAAACTGATTTCTTAGATAACGTTCAATACTTTCTAAGAATTCTAACCTTGTCATTATTTAAAAATATAACGAAATTAAAGAAATAAATATTGGACGTAGAAATATATAAAATCTGATTGCTACAAAGGATTCCAAGTTACGGATTGATTTATTATTAGGAAGGGGAACTTCGAATTTCACATTTTATTCTATAATTCTGTTGAAAGTTTTATACTCTTTTGAATTTCTTGACGTAGCTTATGGAAGTATAAATGGAATGGAATTTCGTGATTGAAGAATTGAATAATAAAATATTAAATGTTTTTTTTTATTATTTAAAGTAATCATTGGTCGTCTGGTGGTCAAAAGATGACCATAATAAGTGGTACAAAGTTATTTATTTGTTCACGTGTTAATAAATAGTATTATTTATTAATATTACAATTTTAAATTATTATTACGAGATAATACATAGTGTTAATATATCGTATGTATATATTTTTGTTTTGTTCTCTTAATGTTAATCATTGTTTTAAGTATTGTACAAATATTGTAGATTGTAGAAGTATGATGAATAGAGTTATAAATTTTTTTAAATTTTTTTTGGCAACCAATCTTTTAGATTATTACTGCCACTGTCGAGGTAGTATCGATATTACAAGTTTCTTGATATAATTTCAATGAACTGACAAGGTGGTGGCCATCTTGTTAGAACTTTCCTGGGAGTTTCTGTGGAAAGTCAGAATCCATGCTCTGCGGTAATATTTCCGATCCACTTCACTTATGCACAATAATTAAACTATATTACATAAAGCACTACCAACATTACACAATAACATAAGATTATAGATAAAATATAAAGAGCACTAAATGGCATTCCAAGATCCCGCCAAAAACTCTAGAGTTATAAATAAAGGCTTCGATTCGTCGATTTTATGGAAAAAAAAAACGATTTTCAAATAGTTTTTATTTATAGCATTAAAAACTCTTTAATAACCACTAACTTAAAATGAATACCGAAAACCTTTTTATACATCTGTCTATACATGGATATAATAACATGGACATAATGGTGTGTATATTTATGTCGTTATATTTCAAAATCAGCTAAATCCGATTTTAGTCCTTAATATTTTTCAAGATCTTAAAAGTTTATACATGTCAAATATGACGACCATTAAAAAAAACTAAAAAGCTTAAGAACGACGAAATTATTCATGTTATATGGCCGATTAAAATTACATTTAGCTCATTTTAAAATATAATGACTCGTTTGCCAAACCAGGTTACATGCTCAATAAACATCAGAAGAGAAATAGTTCCGCAAAAGTTATAAAGCTGCTGGACTATTTCGAGATTTTATTACTGAGCAATGATCTCACAGGATAACCAATTCCGGAAAAGCGCACGGTCGCGTCGCGCCGCACGCGTCGTCTGGAACCGTAACGCGTTGTGTACGGCCTGAGTGTACGCTTAAATCGAGCGGCGAATGGGGCGGAGCGTGCGGCGTTCGTGTCAAACAAACGCATTAACACGTAGGTGTCCTGAGTGGCGGGGGAACAATGCGAACGCACCAGCGTGCTTGTTTGTGTTGAGTGGGCATTTTTTTTCGAACTAACTTCACTGTTAGCCTGGCAAGGCCTTTACTGTTTCACCGGACTTGAGTGTTGAGCGGAATGTTGCGTGCGAGTTCAAACCAGTTTGTGCTTTGCAGCGGTCGCACGAGCGTTTGCGTGATGTCGTTTAAAGAAATTATTTCATCAATACAAAATAAACTAGAAATATGGTTATCTTCTCATTATTTATATAAAAATAGAATAGTTAAAACAAGAGTGTGGAGAGAACTATCAATAAAACTGAAAAAAATTTAAACGATCTATAAAACTCGCCAAACTTCTTTCTTTGCACAACAATGGCGCTTGTACCTTGCCTTCACACATACTATTTTAACCACAAATTTTCTTCTAAATACATATGAATAATATCGTACTACGCACGCAGAAGCTATGATGAAAACGTGAATAATTCACACGAACGCTGAGCGTGCATTAAAGGCACTTAGTGAACGCGCTCTCGCCCGCTCAACGCCCCGATGAACGCCCGGCCGATCGCGTATTCACTCAGACCGTACACCGCGGGTTCGCGAGTTCGTCAACACTCGTCCGAAATAGACGTGCCATAGACACGGCCGTGTTATTGGTCTGTAATTATAGTGACGACACGGTTCACTATAACCGGATAACTAAAGATCCGCGTTCCGGCATCTGTTCATTTATTCATGTAAATATTTATTTTGGCGCCTTTTTTACACTTTTCTTTTAATGTATCAAATGTATGTTTAGATATGAAAATTATGTCTGGTCAATGCCTTATATCTAGTATTACTCGTTTCGTAAAATTAATTATATTTTTCTAACTGCTGTCCGCTCACTTCGTTGGACGTATTTTTTTATATTCTTATAAGGAGTATCATAATGTGTTTGTTATATAAAACTCGCTGTCGTCGAGTGGCTTGACCAGTGCAGTATCAATCCGATCTCAGCAGGTTCGAATACCGGCATATACCAATGAACTTTTCGGAACTCGCATACATTTAATAGTTAAAACGGGTAACAGTATCAGCTGATGATTAAGGAAAATATCGTGTGGAAACCTGATACGTGAGAAATGTTCCTGTAGTACCATCGTATTTGTATTTGTGAAAATGTGGAACTGTGGATTTCTCGGAGTCTGAAATCGCTGCTAACACATCGTGTGCTGGCATGATGATTATGCATATATCTACTTTCGCGATGAGGTCTACGGCCTTGCAATGGGTCTCTGACTGGCTGATAATGATATTATAAGTTATATATGATAAAATATATATTATTCTTGATATGTACATTTCTTCTGTACGTGTGTATGTCACTGAGCTCCTCCTAAACGGCTGGACCGATTTTCATAAAATTTTGTGTGCGTGTTGCAATGGATCCGAAAACGGTTTAGAATCACAATTGGACCCGGTAGGTGGCGCTGCGGTCGGATAATAGGCTTTGTTTTTATTATCAAGATGGGACAACGTCCGCAGAGACCGCTAGTATATTATATGTTTAGATGTCAGGCTACCTCTACGACAAAGTTCATTGTGATTGATTTAGAGGTGTAGCTGACGGAACAGACAGAAAATATTATTAGCGCATTTATAATAATAGCACAAATCAGAGGATCCCAAAGTTGGCTTGGCTGCGACCAACAGAGACTTCCAAATTCTGCACTTGCCTCTTGGTTTTTATGAAGAAAGAATGGACACAACTATATGACTGAAGATCTGAGCAAACAAGAAAAAAAGTCCGTTAACCAGGACGTACGTAAGCATAGTTATAACGCAAGAAGTTCGTAAGCATATCAATTAAAGAATAATGTTATTATATCCGTGAATTATTTTTACATGGATGGAGAAAAATTACATTTGTTTCCTAGTGTGTTATGTTCCGTATAGTGTACTGTTTTTATTTATCCAGAGATATTTTCATGCTTTTTATAGACCGGTGTTTGTTACGTTGTTACTCGTTTTGTACGTTTGTACCCGGTGTACTCATTTCGCAACGACGATATATCAACACCTGGCATACCAATGCATGTATGTGGGAGCATTTCACTTACTAAGGGCTCATTAATCATCAATAGTTAGATCACCGGAACTGATATAATGTGTGTAGCAGCCAAACTTTTTGACCGGTCTGAGTATAGTCGCGCAGAACACAAATTTAGGTAACAAATACGTAGTGTATCACATATATAATATCGAAACAACTTACGGATAAATAAATGACAATGTTAGATTTC
Source organism: Antheraea pernyi (assembly GCA_015888305.1). Lineage (NCBI taxonomy): Eukaryota > Metazoa > Arthropoda > Insecta > Lepidoptera > Saturniidae > Antheraea > Antheraea pernyi. Next base: position 252,078 of record MU159288.1, on the reverse strand, counting down.
TATTATATTATTTTTAACTTTGTTTTTGAAGTAAAACTTCTTTAGGTGCGACTAGAAGGTAACTACTGGATGACATAGCAACGGAAATCCGTAACGGCAATATGGCGTCACGTTTCTGTACCATCCGGTTTTTAAATATTTTTGATTTTGTCTTGTCATTAAGTTTATAAACAAATCAATCATACAATAGAATTAATTATATTTATTTATTATATATTTATATGGGCGCGCGACCGTGCTGCCATCCATGTTTCAATGCAAGCAAGTAACAAATAAAATCAAAGCTTCATTATCTGCAGTGCCATCTATCAGCTAATTGGGAACTTAAATAACATAGGAAATATTATTAGCAACTCTTTGTTATAAAGTAAGTAAATAACATATAGAAAAGTACGGACAGATTACTATCATATAACGGTGAAGAAGTTTAACTTCAATTGCGTGTGACAGTTACACTCATTCATTTTTCAATAAACAATTGATTATACAGCTATATTCAGAGCTTGACAGATTGACGAAGATAAAGGTATATTTTAGTGAGAATTGAGAATGATAAATTCATTATTATACTTTCATGTAATAGGGATAAATTGTTTTGACAGATCGTTTATAAAACCCTAAAACGCTGCATGAATGATAAAAACTCATAGTATGATTTTATCTCGAATTGAATACACCGCCTGTTTATGTAGCTGTCAAGGAGTCCAAATATAAACTCTATATATGTCTTTAGTTATTTTAGTTCGGTGAACGTCCAGTAGCATGACGTTTCCTCTGAATCTACACGTAATAGTTACGATTTATATAGGGTCAAAAACACCGCGCGCACCTTCAAATATGTCAAAGGTGCGAAATCGTATATTGGATTTATTTATTGGAATTTTAGTGGCAGCAATACTGCTCCTACTTTTCCATATGAGTAGACAATATTAATATCCATATTAAATGACGTTTCCTCTGAATCTACACGTAATAGTTACGATTTATATAGGGTCAAAAACACCGCGCGCACCTTCAAATATGTCAAAGGTGCGAAATCGTATATTGGTTTTATTTATTGGAATTTTAGTGGCAGCATTACTGCTCCTACTTTTTTTATATGAGGAGACAATATCAACATACAATATACATATTAAACATTGCTGTAGTGATCGAAAAGGTGAATGAAAAACCACACACACGAAAGAGGATTGTCATCATCACACAACAGCCAGTCTCGTGCAAGAACCTCGAATCAAAGAGTTCTCAGTTTAAATGATAGAAGAATTGACATCACAACTGACAAAGATCAGTTAAGTTTTATAGATGACTAGCTCTGCCCGCGACTCTGTCCGCATGGAATCTAATGTACAAAACAGTGATTAAAAAAGTCATATGAATGTATTAAGTCCATTTACTTGTCTACTTTTTTCTCGTACTTACGCCACATCGTTATTAAAACTACAATAACTTTTGATAGAGTGGACCGATTTTAATGAAACAAAGAATAAGTTACTCCCGAAGATATGCTTTATGATTTGTGACATTTTGTCTATGTAAAGTATAAAGATCATTACAAAAAAGTGTGTGCGTACTTATTTATAAGATTTTATCTTTCGCCTTATTCTACGTTTGTAGAAAAAAACGACACTAACAATAGAAAATAGGTATTTAATACATTGCAAATTTTAATACAAAGAAACAAAATATCGACTATAGCTAACTTCAGAGTATCGGTTTTTCGTGACAATGTGCGCGCGTATCGTAAAAATTGATTCTCATCATTTTTCCCTAACGCGCCAAAAGAAGTAATTATAACTTCAATAACGATCTTGTAAGTGAAATTAAAAACTTGATCGAAGCGTCTCTAGTATATTTCGCGTAGTGCGCGCACAACAGCCAACCTCTATCATTTTAAATACATGTATATATGTGTATATGTATAATATGAATTACATTATATTAATCTTTGATATACGCTCGCTTCCGCGTGTTTACTAATCACACAACCACGTATCGCAATCATTATAATCTATCTCATGGTACACTAAACTAAGTCTACAAAAAATATGTACCTCATTACAAAAAGTGAAATTCTCGTCACCTCTTCTACTACACAAAAAAGTCGTCCGTCGTGAACGTAATATACTATAATAGTTTCGTCAAAGTGTAATAAAATAAGTATAAACTGGATTCGTGATCGACAAAAACTCGTATTCACGATTCAATCTTCCGTAATAACGAATTCGTTTCTTTTTCTATGCGCTATTTCTGCTTCAATGGAAATCATTTTATATGATAGCCGTATACTTGTAAGAAGTATACTATTTTAGATTCTTCGGGTATTCAATGTACGCATGTCTTATATATTTATCAGGAATAATTGATATTTAATGTAATTCTAATACTTATTCAATAATTACTCATATCTGAAATTTAAGAAAAGTCAAGACAGTCTTAAGGCCTGCCGAGAGAAGTGTAAACTCAAAAAGACTTGAAACACCCAGTGTCGAATAACATCATAAGACTTGAGACACCCAAGCCAACCTTACCTGCACGTGGTGCACCCTGCTGAATAACGAACGAGGCAATGGCGAAAGCGGGTGGTAGGGTTTTACAGCCTGACTGGGTCGCAACCACCATGTATATGGCGAAAAACCCGTCACAGTGATTCGCTTCTGCGGGTCGCGTTTTGGGATCAGCCTGTGCATATCCAGCTTTTCGCAGGCCGGCATGACAGCGGCGACCGGCGATGGATAGTGTATCATCATCATGGTCGCTATTGTTTTTAGATTGTACTATGCTTACCATCAGGCATAGTGCAGTTATATTGCCGTGCTACAATAAAAAATAATAATAAAAACAACAATGTAATAACTGTTCTCATTTAAATAGTTAAATTATTTATTTATTTTAGGGTCGTCAAGATGAAAATACACTAGTAAATATATAAAAAATAGGACTATTATGATACATTATAAATGTAGTCATATTTAGAGACAAGGGGCCGTTTTGATCGCCCCCTCCCCTTGGCCAGCAAAAGTAAGCAATGCTCTTACCCCCGCCCCCCTCCATGCTTGCGTAAACATTTATCTAAATCTGTTCCGGTTAAATAGAGAAATATTGCTGACGTAATCACTACCCGGACCTCCCATCTCCTATGTCATCAAAGATAAGCAAACCAAGTACTATTTAAACAAGTATTTCAGTGCGGACCTTTTTCACACTTTTAGGTTAAGTCCTGTCGCTGCCAATATAATATTTTTTTAAATATTATGTTTTATAAATACGTTTATGAATTCCATTTTGCGTTTTAAAGTAATATGCTATTTGGATGAAAGAATTTGATGATATATCAAACTAATGTCGCTGGGGTGGAGTCGTGCCTGGCCCGGGCGTTCACGGCCGCTGAAAAATGCTGTAAAAACCGTAAAACCCTTTTCGGTACTGCCGAAACATGCTACGAAGTGACAGATTGGTAAATTTATTTTACTTGTAAAGCCATTTTGTATTCAATTTATTTAGTTACTACCTTCTGCTCGCGACTTCGTCTGCGTGGAATAGTTACTTTGGGCTAACTAACACGCAGCGGAAAATCTCAAAAGGAAAAAAAACTGTTTTCAAACATTCTTCATTGGTGCTCCGCTTATATTGGTCTTAGCATGATGGTATATAACCTATAATAGCCTTCCTCGATAAATGAGCTATGTAACAATTAAAGAATTTTTCAAATCGGACCAGTAGTTCCTGAGATTAGCGCGTTCAACCAAACAAACAAAACCTCCAGCTTTATAATATTATTTATTTATTTATTATATAATATAGATATATTTCATTTACGTTCTCGCGTAGTACTTTAACCGTTCTTTGCTAACATCTCATTAATTGTTTCTTGTACTCATTTAACATTTTGTCAGCGATGAAAATGTTCGTTATCAATATAATAATAGTGTTATAATAAAACCAAATAATTAAAAAACTAGGAAATGCCAAAAACGTATCGATAATGTCATTTGTATCTTGTGAATTAAACTTTGAAAAGTAATACAAGTAAATTTAGAAGGATGGAACAGATTTATCGACTTCTGAGAATTTTTAATTAAACTATACCGCATTAAAAAGGAAAAAATTACGGGTCGTGTTTTTTAACTGACGGAATATCGATTCTTTGTGCACAGATCTCTAGATCCGGATGTATACCAACGAATTTTTCGGAATTCGTTTGCATTTATTAATTAAATTCGTGAGGAAGTCTGAACCCGAAAACTGTTTTTGTAGTTTCAACGTATTTCGAGGAAATATAAATCTACATTTTTTGGCGTTTCAAATCGTAAATAGCTTGTGGCCTAGCGTGGTGATTACGCCCTTACCTTCTCACGGGAAGAGGCTTTTAACCTAGGAGTCTTGCAGGCTGGTATTTTTAATATTTGTATCAGGCTAGAGACGCGTAGTATAGTGGCCCGTGTAACATTGATGTTTTGTATTTAGTTTTTTTTTATAATATAGGAGGCAAACGAACACTTGGGTCACCTGATGTTAAGTGATCACCACCGTCCATGGACAGAAGCAACACCAGAGGAGTCGCAAGTGCGTTGCCAGCCCGTGTTGGTGGGGAACGGGGAGCGGTAAGCGGGAGGGGAGGGGAGAGAGAGTGAGGCGGTGGGCCTCCGGCGCTCTCACTGACCGTACGAAATGCAACAGTGCAAGCACTGTTACTTCACGTCGGTTTTCTGTGATAGGGTAGTACCACTGACCAGCTGAACCATTCATGCTTCTTCTTTTATAACTCTTCACGTTTAATGTAATCGCCGAATGTATGTTATTAGTTATCCCATAGACTTTGCTAAAATACGCGGTACTGTGCTTGTCTTCATTATGAAATACCCACTGTTTTTCTTACGTTTGTATTGTCGCAAGCACCACTCTGTTTTGTTCCTAGACCATTTAATCGACATAAATAAAAGTGTGTATGTACTTATGTACACGCGTTAGAAGTTATACTTATTTGGCTTAACAAGATAAAAATATTTTCAAATTTTTTATCTGTCGCCTTATTCTACGTTTGTAGAAAAAACTACACTAACAATAGAAAAAAGGTATTTTATACATTGAAAGTTTTAATACAAAGAAATACAAACAACAAATACAAAGAAACAAAATGTTGACTATAGGTAACTTCAGGGTGTCGGTTTTTCGTGACAGTGTGCGTGCGCATCGTAAAAATTTACTCTCATCACTTTCCCCTAACGCGCCAAAAGAAGTATAACTTCAAAAAACAATTATTGAATATCTGCATTCGCATGGGTTCATAACGACTGTACATATATATATGGTTGATTATTTTATTGTTAAGTTTATAATTGGTAGGACAAGATTTCTAAAGAAAATGTTTTAAAAATCATACTACGAATTGAAAGATTGTAGCTTAAAAATCTCCACATAAAAAAGCCAGTGAGACCGAAAACATTAGAGAGATCTTAAAAAATATTGACTGAATTGACAGACTGAAGTTCAGATGTTCAGTTGCCGTTTTATTTGATTACATTATTGTACTGTAAACAGAAGATTTGGTCTCATTCTCTTCATTAGTACACTCGCGCGAAGCCGGGGCGGATAGCTAGTTTAATATACTCATAAATCAGTGTCTACTTGGTCGCGTTCTTAGATTCGTTTCGTGGATTATATCGCAATTCGTGCCAAATGATCCGTCACGCAGGCCTCAATAGAAACTTAGTGTTGTTCATTTGATTTTCGTACGAAAATAAACAGCACACTGTCACGCATAGAATGTCACGTACAAGGTGAAAACTGTCTTATATCGCTCGTTAGATGTCTGGATTATATAAAACTGCTTATTAGGGAGATTCGTCTCACGAGTCACGAGTTCAAATATAATCCTTTGTTATTATCAATTTTAAAGTAAATTCACAAATTTCCCTTACGTTTATTATACGATTGAATGATAAGATTGTATTACAGTAGCATGACCATATTTAAGTCAAGTTTGATTTAAAGCCATATATATAGTTTAGTAATCGCCCGCGACTTGATCTGTGGTAAAATACAATAAAAAATTTAATAGCAAACTTATATCCATTGGCCAGTTATAGTCAAGTAAATAACATAAGAAGGCACTCTCAAGATCTCATGTTTACTATTATTCATTGTTATATACCTATATAGATACAATGGTCTATATATAATACACATTCCGAGATAAAAAGTAAACCATTTAACACCACTCGATTTAACGACAAGCTCTCCAAAACGTAGAAAATATTTAGTTTCGTTGGTTTACCTTGTTGTTCATACAGTGAAACTCTCTGTAGCGTCACACCGCTCTAAATAACGACAACATTACGTCATTATTAAGCAGTAGATAGTAACTTCTAACTTGCTGATATTAATAGTAACTGCATACTGCATATATGCCACTTTTTCTATAAACAAGTTGACCCTGCAGTATCCAAAAAAATATATAAAATGCATAAGAAAAGATAATTAAAATACTGGAGAAATAAAAAACCGCCGGACGATGAACATACGCAATAAGCGTTATTATTTCCATATAATATTATTATGTAATATTAATGTTATGTTATACTTTATTATTCAACACATATATACATACAGTAAAATATAATGTTGATTTTTCTTCTCTCTCGTTTACAACAAGTCTCCATAACGCGATAAAATATGCAGTACCTTAAGTGTCGTTATGTAGAATTACACTATATTTTCACTACAAACTTGCAATAATTTTGGCAACCCTACGTCGAAATAAGTGGAGGTTTTACGGTTAAAAGTGTCCTAGAGTTATTGGCGGGATTTTGGTCTGTCATGTAGTGGATTTTATATTGTATTCATAATCTTGTGTTACTTGACTCTGTATTGTGTAAAATTGGTGGTGTTTTATGTAGTATAGTTTGTTTATTGTGCATACGTGAAGTGAATGGAAAATAATACCATGGACCAAGAATTCTAAGATGCCACAAAAACTCTATGGAAAGTTCTAACAAGATGGCCACCGTCTTGTTAGTTCATTGAAATTATATCAAGAAACTTGTAATATCGATACTGACTTGAGAATGGCAGTAATAGTCTACTAGAAGACTGGTTGCCAGAAATGGAATGGAAGAAGAACTTGTAATACTATTAACTACTCGACAATGGTAGTAATAATCTAAAAGATTGGTTGGCAAAAAAAAAAAAAGTGCGGTTTACACTATAAAATAATTAGAATGTTAAACTTTATATCTAACTATTTATACCCTATTTATATGTTATTTATTTTTTTAGAGCTAGAAATAAGATAAATTCAATGTAATTTTTACAATACATTTTTGTGGAACAAACGTTTGGTTTAGAATAAAAATAGTCGCGTCGAAATGTTCATTAAATAAATTCTATAAAATTCCATTTTGAATCCCTGAAAAGGAAAATAAATACGATAGGATATTCATTATAGCTGTAAATTGTCCCGTAATATATTACACACGAGGTTATTAGTATCTAGCTAGTTGAAAACATAATTGAGCACGTCCGAGCTCTCGCGACCGTATTGCATATTTTTCCGGTGTGGTCGTCTCACGGAACATTTTTAAATAGATTTTTTTTATACCAGCCCGGTGCAATAACCGCTTTTCGCACGAGACAAATGTAGTGCTAAGTATCCAGGTGGTATTAAATCAAGTATCTATCTGTGGCGAAACCCTTCAGTTACTTATTATTCATTCAGTGATATGGGTAGTTCCGCCATATCATTCTGCGTCCTTTCCTTACTTGTTATTCCATAAAGTGAAGTGTTTTGATAACTACGATATTATTCGTTTTAGTGTTCGTAAAATGTTATTTCAATCAACTATTGAATAAATCCAATGGACAATTAACAAGACAATCAGTTTCATTTGTAATGCAAACAAGTTTACCTGTTACAATTAGTTACAATTTGTCCCAATACTTTGTTCTCAATGTTGAATGATTCAGATAAAGGCTGAAATCGAGTAATACTTATTATGTATACTTCTTGATAAATTGTATAAACACTAAAATACTCATATTACAAGCTCTCTTTAATGTGACGGCCTTCTAATTTATTTCAAATGATTATGAAGCTTCGAGTGTTATTGTAAGATTGAATAACAACCTTAAAAACCGTTCAAATTTGTTACTGTTAATTTTGAATGCTACACATTTCATTTGCTGGTAACCACCGGGGTGATATGGTGAATTGTTTGTATGTATCATCATGTTTAATTTATTAAAGATTTCCAGTGTTTAGACATCGAGAGCGAAGATCAAATTTTGCCACCAGATTAGCCCCCCCTCGGCAGCTGCTCAAGCCTAGGTCCGTTCCCTCGGCGTGGAGCCCTTGAGTACGTTGCTCGCGAAATACAGTGACACAAAATCTTATATCACTGCGACAACATAACATATATCACCTCCACACACGTGCACGCATACATGCTTACACATGCAAGTGGAAGGGTTTTATCTTTTTTCCCTTATCAAACTGAAATAGTTTAGAATATTATCCGATACGAAATATATATAATAAGTTATTGAGGTATGTATGCTTGGTACACATATATGTTTCAACAACTCATATATGTATGAATAGTTAGCTTAGCTTAGGTTAGCTTACATAGGTCGCGAATTGCATGTATTAAGCAACAGCCAAAGCCAAGGTGTGCCGCGCACCCTTGAGCTAGTTGTCAAAATAAAATCGGCTGAGTGCCTTAAGCGCTCGCCTTAGTAGTCCGGTGAAGCTGTTAAGACCTTGCATAGTCAATAGCATCGAAAAAAAAAACTAATTTTGCCGTTCATAAGGTCTTTACTTTTTTTTATGGGGTTGATATTTAACATGTACGAAATTTGAAGATCTCGAAAAAGAATATAAAATATTAGAAAAAGATAAAATTCGATTTAGGTTATTTTTAAATGTAAAGACACAGATAACAACATGTACTAACTTCACCTTTATGGCGATTAAGTATTTTCCTATAAGTTTTTGCTAAAGCTTCAGCCATGTTATAATTTTACGCTTTCCCATCAGAAATAATAAGAGCGTTGTATAATCAATAATTTTCTCGATGGCTTCCGTCCATTCGATTTCTACTTTGCGTTTATCGTGCTGATTTGTTTCGCTACTCGGTTGCAATCGCTTTTTTTGTTTAGCGACGACGTTCGAGTTCTAAAAACACAATGCTGCATCTCGTTTCCGAACAATGGGTCTTTGTGCTTTACAATTAGTGATTTCGTTTGCATTTTACAATGTTCGATAAGATTTGCTTAAAACGTTGTAACTACGAGCGGATATAATACGGGTTTGTGGAACAAGTTTTTGTTTAATTTTAAACTGATTGCAAGAACATTTCTGTTCAACAGTCTTATAGGTACATTGATATGAGTTAATGCTACATTAGAACGATGGAATTCAAGTAATATTTTATTTGGGATATACTTGTGTATAGTAAGACCCTCGAGGTCATGTCAAGAGGGTCTTAATACGTAAAGGTTATTATAGGGTGGGTAAATATGCGAACGATGGTGACGTCTGGAAATAACGTCTCTCTCTGTGCATCCACCAAAAACGAATGTAACTGTATATGTCTATAAAAATATGTTATGTTATATTATGTAGGTATAATGAAAAGGTAAACCAGATCGAGTTTCTTGCCGGTTCTTCTCGGTGTCTGAGTTGTTTTCCAAACCTGTGGTAATTTTGACGTTCATAACTGACTTCTCAGGGCCTTAAGAAAGTTTTTTTTTGATTTGATTTGTATATATAATTGTTCCAAATTCGTTACAATAATTCTTATCATCCGATACGATTTCCCACACTAAAAATTACTCGTGTAAATTTTGATGCACTTTCCATTTTATGTGGATTTATATTTTTTTTATATATTTATGCCTTTTAAATCCCGGTCATCGGCTTCTTTATCACTTGCGTTGCGATGTCCGAAGCGATTCAGAGCGAGACGTACGGTACCGTTTCTCGTATCGTGTTCAGCTCGCCGGCTTCCCGTTTGATGATCAGCTAGGCTCGAGCGAGCGGAACCCGCCAGCATAATGAGGTTATTATAATTATGAATTACCATTGTGCGATTCGTATCGATCGGGGACGTAACCGAATAAACAAGACGACGCGACATGCTGATAAGGTTTTATATAAGGGCTTCTGCATTAAATTTGCGTTTTAAGTTAAATTTATCGTTGCAAATGTTCGTTGTTTGGTTTTAGACTGTCTAAGCGATACTAGTTCACTCACAGCGTTATCGCAAAAGGCGTCTAAGTCAAACGACGTAGCGTTGGTTCATATCACAAAATGAATTTCTGGCATTCTGTGGAAAAAAATTGGAATGACACCGAAGCGTTGTTTTTAGAAATCTCTTGACCACTTAATTGACTACTACCGACAAATAGAAAATTTCTCTTCGTCAACTACCTGCAAGTGCTTCAGTATCTGTATATAAGAATTTGCGTTATATACATTCTCGTTCTCCGTCTATACCCACTATTCTTGTAACGTCATCTTCTCATCTACAACGCTATCGTGTTTTTATTGTCTCGGGTACCACTCTGTTACGTCCCTAGACAATTTAATTTAAGAATATAGTTGTTTTAATTTTAACACTAACACTGAAAAAAGCAATAACTGATGATGATACAATATTATTATTGCTTAGCTCGTATGGAAAAGCATATGAATACAAAATCTAGATAGTATTTTAAAAATAGCTATATGTACCAGTAAACAGTCAGGAATCTAAAAGGCTGAACCATCAGAAATTTAAATTGTACGTATCACTATCTCTACATATTATTTTAAAAAAGTTCTCTACCACGTCTGTCTGCCTGCTCGTCTGTTCGCGATAGACTCAAAAACTATGGACTTTATGCGGTTTTCATCAATAGACAAAGTGATTCATGAGGAAGATTTAAGTATGTAATTTGCTAAGTTTTTTTTATTATCAGGGCGGGACAACGTCCGCCAGGCCCGCTAGTGTGGTAATAAAATAAATACTAAGCCATTAAAATTTTTGTTACAGGTACGTCCATTTCCTTCATGATACAACGACAATCACGGACCATTGCGGTATGTGTAGAAAGTGAAGCAGAAATTAAACAAAAATGTCGCTATTATTCGAGTACGGAAACGTAACGTGGGAGTAACTAAGGAATTCAAAGTTTCTATGAGTTAGTTATTCACACGTTGCTCGGAGCGATTACGATGTCGTAAATATTCGCCGGCGTTTAAATACATCATAGCGGAGTACATGTTATTTTGATTGATAATATTGAAATGTCCGTAGGCTCCGGTTATTTATTACTACTTTAGAATAACTATAATCTAAGTATATTGACTACTCGATATGAAATTAGTTTGTAAAGAGTACACAGTGTAGATTTATTGCTATAGTTATTATGTAGTTTCATCAACACTAATATTATTAATGCTGATGTAACTCTGTCTGTTTGTTTTTTGAAGTTATACTTCTTTTACGAAAAACCGACACCCTGAAGTTATTAAGGTGCGCGCGCACACCGTCATGAAAAACCGACACCCTGAAGTTAGCTATAGTCAACGTTTTGTTTCTTTGTATTAAAACTTTCAATGTATTAAATACCTTTTTCCTATTGTGAGCGTCGCTTTTTCTACAAACGTAGAATAAAGCGAAAGGTAAAAATTTTGAAAATTTTATCTTGTACCACCAAAGAAGTATAACTTCTAACGCGTGTACATAAGTTTAGTACACACACACGCTTTTGTTTTCAACATATAGACCTCTGAACTAATTGCAACGAAATTTGGTACACTTTTAGCCTGGAACTTGAAGAAATAGTTCACTACACTTTCGGTTTATTCGTAAAAACACGCAGTAGCGAGGTAAATCTAATGAAATATAGTTTTTTTTATAACTTGTTCCATGGATACATGCACCATGTAGCGAAATAGGTAGTTTACCGTAATTATTAATAAAATTTGTAATTTTCTTAAATTCTTAAATTAATCTGTTGTTTGAAACAACGCTAAGGACTTAAGAGTTGCAAAATTTAATTTCTATGCCAAAACATTTTAGTCTTTGAGTAGTAGGTAGTACTTTATTTCTAAATTTATGCAATTTTATAAAGAGCCTGTGTAACTACAATAACATAGGTGTCTTGAACTAAATCATTGGCCATATATACGTATATATAAAAGAATTCCAATTGTCTGTTATTTGTCCCATTTAATTTGCAAAAGCACTGAATCGATTTTTTAAGGATTTTCCATAAGAAATAAGGAAAAAGCCGTTAAAATTTGTATAGCTAACTGAAATCGGTATAAGTGTTTATTACAAAAATTACAATTAATAAGACGACAGCCCATAAAAAATACGTAGATCCTATAGGAGAATAAAACGCTGTTCATAAAAACAAAACCGCGGCCTCTAGCTAGTGTTTAATATAAATTGTTGCTATCAATCATGTAGAAGAATCATTTAACACTTTCATTTAAATTGCTTAATTAAGTGTCCAATTTGTATGCACGGCTGACTCTTGTGTATATGTCTATGGGATCTGTAGATAATAATAAAAACACATGATCCTCTTTACTAAAATTATTATTATTATTTAATATTTTTATGTCAAAAGCAGGCATACGAACAGGTGGGTCACATGATTTTAAGTGATCACCACCGTCCATGTCAAATGTGAAATTTTATAAAACAAAGTGCTTTACAGTACTAACAGAGTAAACGTCTAGAGATGCTATTGTTAAGGGATTCCCCAAGGATATGCCACATCGCTCGATGTTTCCTGGGCAGTCGTTGACATTATATCTTTAACCTTTCTAGCACTGGTTGAACCAATGAAGATAAGCAGACATGTAACCAGCGGCTCTACTCATACTGATTTTTATAGTTATCGATTAAGCGGTATAAATGTTGGCACGCTACAGCGCCATCTTGTATCGGGGTAGAATAAAAGAGATACCACAAAAACTTCTATGAACAAATACTTACTTGTGTCAACTTTGGTGGTAATTGGTCAAACGGTGTTGAAGTTTATCGATATGAAATATAAAAAAATCAATTTGTATATAAATTGTTATAAAAAGATACCACAAAAACTTCTATGAACAAATACTTACTTGTGTCAACTTTGGTGGTAATTGGTCAAACGGTGTTGAAGTTTATCGATATGAAATATAAAAAAATCAATTTGTATATAAATTGTTATAAAAGTTATCTGATTACGCGGAAACTTCAGTAAGAAGTGTGTGCTTGCCCGTGAAGTTTGCTGAATTAGTACAAACACTTTACAATAGATGGCGTGCTCGTTGTTTTACTTCGAAGACAAATTGCGGATAAATAATAGTGATTTATAAAATTCCAGATATAAGTAATGCACAACTATTATTATCTATTCCACAAACACGCGCAGTTTTGATTCAATTGAATATATATTCATTAATAAATTATTATATACAATTTATTTTGTTTCTAGGAGTGATTAAAACACTGCCATCTATTGGTAGAAGGTTTTAACTATATCTTCTACAATATAGGTATATAAGTATATATGAAAACGAAACACGGACTGTCCTTTGAGGTTCAATCACGTCACAAATACTGAAGGTAAAGACATAGGACTTTCACCATTCGATGCAGGAGTTTTGGAAGATGATTCTGCTACTTATTTTTTGTGTTCAATTGACCCTTAACCATTGTTTTTATTAAGTTTATTTAATGCACAGCTAAGCCAGCTTGAATCGGCTAGTTATACACATAAAAATATTAGTTAGGATAGTCAGAAACTGTGGAAAAAATAGGATACGACCAACAGACACAAACGTGCATTGTTTTATTAGAAAGTTCACTACATCCAAACGAGGCCATATTTTATAGATCGACGTGGCTACATTTTATGAATATAAAATGTGCATTTAATGTCTGCTGCCCCTTTTATCGTTTCACGCTAACAATGAGATTTCTATGTCACAGTTTTATGTTTCATAGCATACGTCATATCCAACCAGCGGGTTTATAAACCGTTAATCAAGTCGTAGTTTATGTGTCAAAAGCACAAACGATGTTACGACATACGAGTAGATATGCGGTCCCCTAGTTAAAAGTTTAATTCGGATGATGTATCATCCATAATGTGAATTAAAATGTGCATGCTTTTATCACGATATTTTCCTCCAACAAAAAGGCTCATTGCAGGGATTTGAACCTATCGCGATCGATGCGATTTTTGTTTTCTCGAACTTACTACGCTATTGACCTTGCAAGGTCCTTAACAGCTTCACCGGACTACGGCGATCGATGCAGTGTCTATATACGCTAACACTGAGTTACCGTTACTTCAAAATGAATTAGCCTAAGTCCACACATGTAGTTTTAAATACTTGTGATATAAATTACAAAATGCAATTCAGAAATATATTTCATCTGACCTATGAAGATTTTATCTCTATCTAGTGTATGCAGGATCCTGAGACACTGAGCTATTAATTAGTAATTGATTTATAGCATAAATTAACTATTTTTTAATATTGTGCTATTAATTCTGACATTTAAAAAAGTATTACTTTCGACTATCGTATTGTAATTTGTATATTAGATTTATGTAAGTTTAAAATTGTAGCTTACGAATAATACTATTACCTACATAATTACACCTTACAATTGAATAAGAAATAAATATCGATAGTTTTATATAAAACTTTCATTTTGTTCCATTTCTTCAGTTCGTATAGGTACTTTCTCTATACCTGTGTCACGTTTTTAAATATTGCACAACTAGCTGCTACCCGCGACGTCGTCCACATCGTATATTACTTTAACAATATATTCTATGTAGAGAGGAAAATATATAAGCACCACACCGCTTGCCCCGCTTCAAGAAAACAGCTATCGCGTAGTTGTTACAAAAATATAGTTTCTAAAGATCTTAGTAACTTTATATAAAAACTAGCTACTAGCTAGCGACTTCGTTAACGTAGAAGGTGAAAATATTATCAAATAATGCGTACGTTAACCCCGATTTTGAAACATTCTTCATTAGTGCTCCGCTCCTATTGGTCTTCTTTTTTTTACGTAGGGTTTTCCCTTATAGATACACCACCCTCTCGGGGAACAGGGTGGGTTATGTCCGACTCGCGCGGACTAAAACCCCACGGTGTACGTCTGCCGCTAAGGTGGGGCGGCACGAGATCTCTATAGACTTCATCGTGTCGCCCCAGCGTTTGGCCCAGCAGCGAAATCGCCGCCGCCGGGCCTCGTCTTGTTAGGACACATCCGGGCACACACCGGCCGTCTCCTCCGTCCGCCGGACCTGTGCAATAGGAAGATGGGCCCCCCGACCCATCTTCCCTAGGTCCGGCTACGGTGGGAGGAGGTGGTCAAACTGCCGCCTCCTCTTGCCCGTCCTCCGTTGGCGGAGAGGGTCACTTTGAGGATTCTGCTCACGGACCCTCTCCGCCGCCTCCTTCTGCGAGACGACTTCTTTGCAGAAGGAGGCTATTGTATTCCAGTTATCCTCACTACCGAGCATGGCCGTAACCACGTTCGGCAGTGAGAGGTCTCGCTCCTATTAGTCTTACCGTGATGTCATATAACCCTCCTCGGTAATTGAGCTATCTAACGCTGAAATAATCTTTCCAATCGGACCAGTAGTTCCTGAGCTTCAGCTTTATAATATCTATATAGATACTATAGATGAAACAATTGTGATCATTTCTAGATAGGGATTAAGTATCTAATAAGTAGAATAAAAAAAAACAAAATCTACCGAGTAGTTTCTTAGTAATGCGGGCACAACAGCAGACCTTTGTCATTTTGTTTATATAGATGCAATGCTAAACTTAATTAATCAGTATAAAGTCTGCAGCTATACATGAATAATATTTAGGTTAATTAGTAAAGTAGATAAAGACGTTCGATCATCGTTCTTTACTTTCGAACACGACCGAGGCTGGTTCTCTTCGGATAATAAATCTTTAACTATCTTGATCGGTATTTCTCCCCGGCACCTATAGAGGCTCGCGGATTGTCATCGGAAGCCAGCCAGATAAAATATCGTCTAATTAAACTGAACACGTACGAACGGACCCACTGGTCTTTCTTTTTTATAACGATTTGACACGAGACAATCGCCCGTCACTCTTCAGGAGTATCGGTAACATAGAAACGAGTGTACGCTTAAAATTAATTTATACTGTTTATCTAAATACCATATCAATTAGTGTAATTATCGAGACGCCGTCGCTTAAAATCAATACACGATTATTAATTATTAGACAATTATATAACAGTAATATATAATTACAGAGTTCATCGATATTGAGAGACGCCCGCGGCTCGACTAGCGTGATCTACAAAATCTATACTATTGGTATAGAGCTGAAGTGTTTGTTTGGTTGGACGCGATAATCTAAGTCACTACTTGTCCTATTTGAAAAAAATATTTCGGTGTTAAATAGCTCATTTATCGAGGAAGGTGCTATATAAGGCTATATGTAATCATGCTAAAACCAATAGGAGCAAAGCATGCATGAAAAATATTTCCAAATCGCGCTTTCTTTTAGCGTTAGCCCAAAGTAACTATTCTACGCGAACGAAGTCGCAGGCAGAAGGTAGTCCGTAATGAAATTATAAATACGAATATGAGTTTATTTGTTTGTTACACGTTTACGCCTTCGCTGCTTAACCGACCAACATGAAATTGTGCATATATGTTGTCAGGAGTACAGGAATGGTACTACACCTTTCATTTAGAAATGGAGTACTGTTCCCGAAGGATAGGTCAAATATAATTTAACACAGGCGAAGCCGCGAGCAAAGGGTAGTCCTTTAACACATTTAAGATTAATGGTTAATTTGCGTGTGTGGTATAACATTTTCAGTTTTGCTTCGTCATGTAAAAGCGGTTAATGTGATTTAAACACAAAAGTTATATATGTGATACTTGTATTTTTTTAATGTTTTTTTGTTTTTCTAAACAATGGAATCGATGTGATAAAATATTGCTATAGAGTATGTTGGTAGTAATTTTGTTTCGGCTTAATTTACATTTAACTCCATAACTTGTTCCATCTATAACCTAAAGTGTCAATATATTTTGTACTTTATTAACTTGACCACAGATTATGTCTCTGTGCATATTAAAAAGATTCATATAGACTAGTTTAGTAACTTTTAAGCTGCAAACACACTAACGGATAGGCAGATATACTGTCTTTTATATAAAAAAATGATATAGACACGAAATAATGCTATGTTTTTTTATTTGGGTTTACAGTTTTATTTTTAGGAAACCTGGGTAGCAGTTATGAATTAAAAAAAACAGTTCTGTTCGATGTATATATAGATAGGCTTTTATATTAATAAAGGAATAGGAATAGTAAGTAGATTTCGGTCAAGAGAAGCCACCCAAAAACGAACCTATTAAATAAATAATTAACAAACCAAAAGAAAATGTTACGATTGAGTTTTTAGACCCAGTTAAGAATATGTCGATAATTATGAGTTCCAAAGAATGATTACCTACAGATGTATATTTTAAATCGTGACTGTGTTTTTGCATGTGAAAATATTATATTTTTGTAAAACTTATATTTTTGAGTCGAATTCGATCTACAAGAATGTATGAAAGTGCAATGTTACCATATAACCTTCACTCTCTTGGCGGAATGCCAATAACACTTTATGCGGATTTATTGAATGAGGACAGGCAGATGGAGTGAAGCACTAGCGTTAAAGAAATTTACAAACTATTAAGTTCTTTAATATTCGATAACTAAGTATATTTTCTTTTAAGTAGATTGAATGACTTGTTATTCCATCCGCAATAGCGAAATTTTTGATAACCTAGTAAATTCGATCCTATTTGTTAAACTGAATCTATCTACGTCATTAATAAATTGGCATTTTTTATACTTTACTAGCGGGTTCAGCAAACTTTGTGCCATCCTGATGATAAAAAACCTCCCTCATGGATTACTTTATCTACTGGTGAAAACCGAATGAAAATCCATTCAGTCGTTTTTGAGTTTATCGCGAGCAGACAAACAGACGGACGTGGCAGAAGTTTTATTTTATGATAAACTGGCGGGCCCGGCGGACTTTGTCCCGCCTTGATAATGAAAAAAAACCTCGACAAATTATATACCTAAAAACCTTCCTCATGAATCACTTTTTCGATTGGTGAATAATAACGTATGAAAATCCGTTCAATAATTTTTGAGGCTATACGATCTACGATGGTAAATACGTCAAACCCAGAGGGAACTCGCTTTCAGGTTCAACGATCGAAACACAGCTATATAGGTACTTAACAACAGATTTATATTACAGCCTTTCTCGAACTGATTACGCTATTGACCTAGCAAGGTCTTAACAGCTTTACCGGACTACGTTTGGTCGCTATGTTGTCTTTAACCGAGAGCGGCCGCTTTCTTGTAAGTATTCGAAACGATGTCGTACGCACTAAGCATTCAATCATCATCTCTTCAACATCAAGTATTTTCTCAGAAAATATTGATGATTTCAAAGTTATAAACTTTAATATTATATAGTACGTATATACTGTGTTGTTTCCAAACAGAGAAATAAAAACTATCTCGTGTTGCTTTGGAAAGAGAGAAATTTGATTTAAAAAAAACAATAATTTTCTATTTTCTTACTTTATATTACAATTGATATAATAGTACAATTAAGATAATGTTGACCTGGAAAGAAAAACTTTTTTTAATCTTTATTTCTGACAACCAATCTTTTAGGTTTTTACTGCCATCGTCTAGGTAGTTAATAGTATTACAAGTTAGTGTCGTGCGATCATTTCAATGACAATGTCTATGTTCCAACAAGATGGTGGCTCCCTTGCTACAACTTTCCAGGGATTTTTATGGTATCTCAGTATTCATGCTCCGTCGTATTATTTTCCATTAACTTCACTTATGCAAAATAAACAAACTATATTATATAAAACAACAATTTTACACAATACAGAGTCAAGTAACACAAGATTATGAATAAAATATAAAATCCACTACATGAGAGACTAAAATCTCGCAAAAACTCCAAAATAGCTATCATTTCTCTACAGTACAGATTACTATACACTACTATATTTTTTGTACTTTACAATTAAACGCACTGACGTCTGTTTATACAGCCAGTGCCATCTTGTCTTATTCCTGTGTGAACTATAATTACACGTATAAAATAAAAATGTTTTAAACTGTTCTCTATTATGTGGGGTAATTAAATTTAAACAATTTTTCATTAGTGATAAGCGACGTTCGTAAGTTAACATTTTTATCAACAGCGAAGATAACAGCAGTAAAAGTTTTTAATAGGATCACAGACATTACAATTACGACAGATATACACAGTCTCCATATAAGCGGTAACAATTTCTTTTATGAATGAACTATCCATCAGACGCTGAATGTTGGGGTCACTCCATTAACCTCAGATGTCGTCGCGTTCTATTGGGTCGTATCGTCATATTATTTCGATAAAATCATTCGTGCTCATGTGGACGTAAAAGGTTAAGTACGTAACTTGTTTATGATTTAATCTTCAGACGTCTTCATCAGTTACTGTGTTAACATGAGGTTTAAATTAGTACCGGGACGTTTAATATATCTTTTTATGTTGTTGTAAATTTGTAATTAACTTGTTGATTGTTGTTATACGGACGTAACGGACTTCGCAACACTTCATTATTATTACTAGTGGGCGCCCAGAGGTCGACATTCGACCATAGTTCATTGATTTTTTAAATTTTGCATTTTATTAGGGTTCTTATGTCAAATGGTATTTTATGTTATTATATCATTGTAGAATGTAGAATGAAAAAGGGTAATTGGAACGTGAGAGTAAAATAATACATACAGTCAAGCATAGCAACCTCCTTCACAACCTTTTTTGAAGTCCTTTATTGACAGATGTCAAAATGTCTTTTTTTATTTACATGTGTGTATATGTTGTGTAAAATTGAAGCATTAGTGTGAGATATGCATATTTTAATTAATTTAAATGTACTTCTAATGCATTTTATATAAAATAAATAACTTTCTGCACTTCTCCTCCATATAAACTTTAACTATGCCAAATTTCACGTTCATCCGTTCGCCCAATTCCGTTAAAAAGGGATACAAAGTTTAGGTTTCACGTATTAATATATATGATATGCGTTAAAAATAACACTAAACTTTTCAACAGAGAAATGGATAGCAAAAAGCTTTTAAGAGTTTTAAAATTTTATTATCTCCAAATCTAAAACGATGACAGTGAAGATAAATGTAACTGTTATTTTGTAAAAATATTTACGCGGTTTATTCTATCATACTTATCTACATCAAGATGTACCGCTAAGATGAATCACTTGGAATCCGATATTATGAATCGGTAATATTGTTATCCGAACAAACGAGAAATTGAATCAATCACTGTCTGTCTCAGATCACAAATGTAGGTTATCCTTTGTGGACTGATTTTTTATACGTTGATATTAAAGTTAATCTGTTATTAAATTAAAAACGATTCTAACGGTTTCAAAAGCGACACTATTTAAATATATTCAGATATAGATATGTCTTAGAGAATTTCGAACTTGTTTTGACTTTGGGCTGAGTTTTAAATGTTTTAATGATCAAGTTACATTTAATTGTTTGCATGTTGAGTTAAGATCTAGTGTAATTCAGTAACTTGATCTATATTAAGCTAATTTTATCCGAAAATTACAGTTCTCGTCAATCTTTTTGGCCGCTCTGAATATAGTGAAGAATATATATATATATATATATATATATATATTTATATATATATATATATATATATATATATATATATATATATATATATATATATATATATATATATATATATATATATATATATATATATATATATATATATATATATATATATAT